>JAULSY010000097.1:70441-115552 GCA_030512305.1 Cercophora samala | reverse complement strand
CGCCCCCCCGCCCCCCCCCCCCCCCCGCCGCCCCCCCCCGCCCCCCCCCCCCCCCCCCCCCCCCCCCCCCCCCCCCCCCCCCCCCCCCCCCCCCCCCCCCCCCCCCCAGTGTGGGTTTAAGGGGCTTGTTTTGAACGTGGAGTGTCCATGGTTGTTGTGGGTTTTAAATTAGGGTACCATCTGTGCTCAAAATTGGGAAGATATCATGTTTGAGCGGGAACTGTTGAAAATGTGTTGTTAGTGGGCGATGTGCTCCAAGACCGGGCGGGGTTGTCACTTTGTAAGTGTAGGCCCATCCAAGAGGATATCTGTTCCTGAAGGTGTACATAATATGGTGTAGTGATGTCCAATAACGTGTGATATATCATGGGGCGTTCGTTCCCTTCTTTCGTGTTACCAAAGTAGTCCGCCGCTCTAGGATGAGGTAATTGTATCAACGACAAGAGATATGGCACCCAGGCAAGTGAGTGAGTAAGAAAGAGAGCGAATAAAAATTCATACTGTAATATTGGTTGCCACACTGGTTCTGAGACAATACTAGGTAGATAGATGATGATAAGAAGGGGCAAATATGGGAAATGAAAAGAAGAGGCACGAGGACAAATCTGTATCTGCATTGTCCAAGAGCAAAAACACCAACTTGGGGAGGTGAACGTAGATGTCGTTGCAGTGGTGATGGCGGCAGGCAGCAAACAGTGAGGATTGTGGTGATGTGTAGCAAGATTTACCTACACAGAGAGACGAAAAAGCAGGCACCTAGGTAACGATGACAGCAGTGGGTAATGTGAATCGTCTAACTGGGCAAGAAAAGAACAATCTACTCGAATGAATCTGCTCAACTCAAAAGTGTCGCATCACAACTAGGAGGGAGACACGGGGCAGAAAACCTCATCTGGCTTTTGGGCTTTTGGGCTACCCGGGACGATGGCATGGGGAGTTTCAGAGGCGGGTGGATGATAAGAGATTTCGACAGCATCGTAGTCAAGCGTGCTGAGCTATGATTGTGTAGCCTGGCAAAGTCACAAATCAGATATGTTTAGACTCGTCTTTAGCAATGGATATACATATCATTATTCAGCATTTTCCCCCAAAAGTCTGAACAGCAACATCAAGAACAAGATGACCACCACAACGACCCCTCCCGCTCCCGGCCCTGCCATCACCACCACCACCACCAGTCAGACATGGAAGTGAACACCCCCCGCCAGACCACCCCGACGTCGACATGGAACACAACAACGAAATCGACAGCATGGCAGACTTAATCGACAGCATGGCAGACTTAATCCACAGCTTCAAACCCCCGAGCGTCCACGGGGAAGAAAGGGAAGATGATGACCACCTGGTGGTGGTCATGACAACAGAGACAAACCACCGTTTCTAGATAAGGCCTTGGTTGCCTAAAGGTGTGGAACTGGTGTGGTTCCTGCTAGTTAGTGCCCGGGTGCACTCTTCTTGCCTTTATTGCTGTATCACCAACCAGCCAGCATACATACTCCAGTGAACAAACACCTCCACCAACTCCTCAACCCACCAGCTGCAGTTACAACTTCCCAACGAAAGAGATAATATAATGTATACTAGACTTTACTACCATGAAAAACAACAACGAATATATAATATAGCTCTCTCATCATCACCATCACCATCATACACTCTCTTTGTCTCTTCTCCTTCTCAAATTCCCGCCCTCTAACCCCTGAACAACCAACAAACAACCATCCTCACATCTCTCTCCTCTCTTCAGCGCCCACACAAACAAAAACACAAAAAACAATCCAAATATAAAAACCACAATTTTCCTCATCCCTTTCGTCTTTCCTCATCTTTGCTCATCTTGATAATCATGTACGCCATAAACTATGCATCCACAATTCCCTTAACCATCCGCAGGAAACGAAAGAGAAAAAAAAGCGCTTCAACTTCTGTTTGTTTTAATCCACACCTCACCTGCCCACCCACCCGCTAATACCATCTTTTTGTCATTGTCCATTTCGTCCGTCCTAAAAACCTCGGGGTATCATCATGCCGCTTCATCCTCTTTTCCTCCTCTGTGTAACCCTACCCAACCAACCCCCCCTACTCCATCCTACACCAAGGATGCGCCAAAACCTGCTCGATATCCAGTCTCTGCTCCACGTTCCGATCCAGCATCTTGCGAATGAGATCAATGCTATCGTCGCTGATGGTGTATGGCACCCTCAGGTCCCGGTCCATAATCTCATCAATGCTGTAGAACGGGTTCTCCTTGTAGATGATGGTGTAGAGCAAGATGCCCAGCGCCCACACATCCTGCTCCTTGCCGCCGTAGGGCTTGCCAGCCAACACTTCTGGGGCTGCGTAATCTATTTTCCTGCCGTGTCAGTCATCCAAACTTTTCTCCACGAGTGAATAAGAAAAAGACTCACCAATGGTCCCCACAAAAACATCAAACGGTCCGCTCTTGATATACGCCGCGCTCCCAAAGTCAATCAGCTTGATCCTCCCCTCTCCGTCCAAGATAACATTCTCGTCCTTGATGTCCCGGTGCACCACCAGGGCCTTGGTGTGAAGATGGTGGATTGCCCTCGCAACCTGCACAAATATGCTCCGGCACTCTTGCTCCTCCATGTTAGCGCGGAGTTCGATGTAGTCGAAAAGATCCATCCCCGGCAAGCCGTGGGGCACCATCTCAATGTAATAATTCACTTCGTCCTCGAAAAAGTCCTCCATTTCGACGATGTTGGGGTGCTTGAAGCCGTCGCGACGCAGGTAGTCGAGTACGTGAATCTCAAGCGGCACGGTGCCCAATCGCCTGTCTCGCGTCCAGGTGTCGACCAGAATGCGCCTTTTGGTGACATATTTGAGAATGCTGCGCTTGCCGCTGTCGCGATACCGGGCTAGTTTGACTTGGCCGTAGGCGCCCTGTCCCATTTCCTCGAGGATGACAAAGTCTTCAATCGACTTCTTCTTGGGGTCTGACTTGGCATCAGCCGCGGTCGCTGGTTGTGGCTCCATTGTTGGTTCGCTGTTCTTGGTGGCAACCCCGGTGATTTTGGCAGCGGCGTTGAGGGCAGCGTCCTTGAGCTGTTTCGCCAGTGAAGAGGCGGCCGTTTGTTCCTCTTTTGGAGGCTCGCTGTCGGAATCCGACTGCATTTCCACCGGTGTGTGCGCGGGTGTTTGTCCAGGCGACGGTTGGTGAAGCGGGGTGGCAGCGCCAGAGAGCAACGGCGACGAGACTCCCAAATTCAATCGGGTTGCGTGGAGGTGCCTGGAGTAGGTGATCCAGAGAGCATACACCATTTCTGTGTGCGGCACCGAAAATTTGTCGTCGGCTCCCCCAGACGCCGAGTCGTCATCGCTCCCCTCCTCAACCACTTGCTCGTGAATCGTGGCTTGCTTTTCACTCTTCACCACACGCATCTGAATGTCAATTTTGAGTTCAGATCCGTCCCGATGCTTTGCTGGAAGGCCTTCAGGGCGCAAAAATCCCGACGCAGCATCCGGCCGGCCCTCTCTAAGAGCAAGGAAGGCCGAGGCTTTTCTGAACGAGTGCTCCGGAATCACGATGCCGTCCACCAAGTGAATACCATCTTCATCTGTCAGAATCTGGAGAATCTTGTCAAAGTTTGGTACCAGGCTGTTAATGGACATGCCATCCGGCCTCTCGTGACCAAATAGGGCGCCACAAAAGACAGAGTTTGAGCTCTTGATCTTTAAGCTCTGGGGGGCTACCACAACAATGCCGGCAATATGTGGGAAGCTCGACACGCGCAATTCAGTGGTTCCCCGCACCTGCTCGACTGTGGCCGGGATGTTGATCCTGTCGCAGTTCCTGCAGGTGTAGTACTTCTTCTTCGTAATCTCGTAGTAATCGACCTCACCGAACCGTGGGTCAAAGCCTTGGCGTGGAATCCGGGGTATCAGCCGCCCAACGTCCAGACCAGGCTGGATCGTCTCGTCTCCCCAAATTGGTCCCAGTGCACCGGAGAGTTTGACAACGTTGCCGTCCTCGTCGATATCCACATACGCAACGTCCTCATGGATCTCTTCCAAGACCCAGATGAGGCCCACCTTCTTCTCCTTCACCCACAGACTGGCAGAACCCGTTGCACCGTTTCGCTTTTGGATCGGAACAACGTCTCCGCACAGCAGCACGCCCCTAGACTTGCTGTTGTTGTGAGCGTGCCCCGGCTTGGGTGGTTTAGGGTCGCCGTTGTGGATTGTTGCAGGTCGCCGGCCAGTCTTGGGGGCCTGTGTTCTCGAATTGGGCTTGCTCAAGAGCTTCGCCGTGATTCCGCCTCCACGAGCACCAAGCAGACTCTTAGTCGGCGTGGTTACTTTCTGTGGTGACGGAGCGTCGTTCTCAGAGCCATCCCCTGCGTCGTCGTGCACGCCGGCCTGCAGCTTTCGCGACAGCCAATTCCTCCTTTCCTCCTGTACCACCTCCAGGATACCCATCTTCCTGACCTCGGCCTTGGTCACACCAAACAGCAAACAAGCAAGATCATTGGCGGCCAGAATGGTCCATGGTGGCTTCGACTCTGTTGTGAAAATAGCCTGAGCGGCAGGTACCCATCTCGTGGAGCCATGTCCCACACCGGGCAGCGAGGTAGCTGTGTTGATCATGGGAGTGAAGGCCTGCTGTGGTGGTTTTCGTGAGATAATGTGCTGTGCTTGGACCGGCTCGGTGGCAAGGAATGGCTGGGCCATGGCGTCCATAAGCTTTTGCTGCACCGATACATGGACTGTGTCGGTCATTGTTCGCTTCAGCGCGTTCGGACGAACAGGAGGCGGAGGTGTGGTCTTTCCAGTTGTGTGCGTCTTTGCTGTCGTGCCGCTCTCGTTGGTGGGTGTTCTCGACGAGTTCTCCGACTCCGACTCTCCTCCCATGAGGAACTGAGGTCTGGGGAGGGGAGCTGTGGCCGGCGCATCCTTCAGCTGAGTAGGCTCCAAGGTCAAGGGGGACAACAGAGGAGTTCTCTCGATCGGACCTGGGCTTTCGGTCCTTGGGATAAACTCCTTATCAAACACGTTCTCGTCAGACATTGTCGCCGGACCACTCAGCGGACCTGTGGGGATGCTAAGGTCCCCATTTGGAATGTTACCAGCCCCTACAAGTTGGGCTTTCGCGAGGAGGTCCAACATGTTCTGCATCTCCACGTCACCAGTGACCCGAGCTTGCGCGCTGGCCATGGCGGCGCTCGTCGAGACGGACCAGCCCATCCGATCTTTCATAAACTCGATGGACTTTTTGAGAACATTCTGCCGGCTGTGCAAAAGGTCTTCGGACTGATGTGCGAACGAAAAGGAATGCAACGACTCGGACGGAAATCGGTTTAGATCTTCTGTAAAGGCAGGAGAAGTTGGGCCAGGAGAGATGGGTGTGTTGCCCAGGTCCGACAGCACCGAAACGGACGAACATCTAGTAAGAGCGCTTAGGGAAGGCGCCCGACTTCCAGAGGAAGGCATGGTGGGAGCTCGAACGGGATTATGTTGCTGTCGGATGCGCCTGAGGCCTGACAGCCCCAGGCCGTGATCGTGGTCCGTCATGATTGAGCTCCTGAGAGGGCCAGCATATGTCAGTATTTGCAGACACTGGTGCAGTTTGAGGAGAAAACACAGTGACAAAGCCCCAACAACACATCTCGAGCTAACCTTGTGATGGTGTCATATTCTGTGGCAGAGGGCCCAGCATCAAACGAGAATCGGATCCGGGCCTTTTCAGAGCTGTCACCGCCCATATGCCCTAGGTTTCCCGTGCTGCGGTTCTTTGGGATGTGCAAACCCGGCGAGAGCCTTGACCGACCGCGCTGCTCCTCGGCATCGTGTCGTGTTTCTTCGCCTGTGACCGGGTTGGCCTTTGTCAGCACTGGCTCTGACTGTGTGGTGGACAAAGAGAGCGGCGTAGCATTAGGTATCCGTGAAACCCACCATTGTCATGGTTCCCACCATATACACCGAGCATAATTGGCGCAAGCAGAAGTGTATTCGGTGGTCTGCAGTAAGAGCAAATTGGTATGGAAGGGTAGGTATGTGTTGGAGAGAGAGAGAGGGAGAGTGCTCGTGGCAGGCGGGGTTGCAAGAGTCGAGCCCAAGCTACGTCTGTTGGTGTTGGGTGTGTTTTCTGCAAGCTCGGGGTTAAGTTCAAAGACAAGATTCAAGAGTTGTCGGTGGCCAGGCCTCGTTCCACCCCTCTTTGTATCTGGTCCTCTAGTATTTTGGCGTCGAAAATAGTTGGTGTCTGAGTTGGGAGGTAGGGCAGCGGCGAGCGCAGGGACGGGGTTGCAGATTTTTGAAGCTCTCAGAGATAGGGCTGGCCAGGTGAGGTATGCGTGCCCTTTCGAAATCGGAGGTCCCGTTGAGAGGAGTGCGACTGCGACTGCGACTGGCTGGACAGCGACGGGCAGCAAGTTGATTCGACTGTGAGGGCCGTCAGTCAGATGCCTTGTGTGCTTTGTCTGCTGCTAGCTGGTGGTCTTCGGTGCCTGATGGAATCGTGTCGCCGCTTGTCGCACGTTGTTTGCAGCGAAATCGAGATTGTGAATGATCTGTCACTCACTGGGGTCCGCTCTTCGCAAGTATTTAGCGGCCTGCCCCAACTTTGGATGTGCATGACGAGCAGCGATGGGGCGGGCGGAGGTGTGGCCACCACAGGGCAGCCATCGTGGCACAGTGCGCATACCGTAGAAACTCTGGCCGCAGTGATCATCCCGAGGCCCCAAAACGGCCACACAGACCCCCGCGGCCCGGCGCGGTAAGCGCTGAAGTCAACAAATGCTCAATACAACAACGGCATGACAGGTCCGTTTTATCCAGGTTCCAGGAGAGGCTAAAGCTGTGTGATTCTGATTCCTATAAAGTACCATGCGTGCTCCTCCTGTTCCCCGGCTGGAACTATGTACGAACTATTATATAAGGATAGTTGCAGGTTTGCTTCTACAGACAGTAGGGGACCCGTCTTCAGCCCAACCAGCCAAGCCCGCCACAGTCCCAGACTGTCGGAAACGCACTGTGGACCCCGACGAACTCCCATTCCTCGAATCCTTCCCTGCTTTCCTCTTGAGAGATCCGCATGGCTGCCGTTGCATTGGTTGCAGTCCCAACGCGGGGGCCCATGTGAAAAGAACGGCAGGCCAACGGGGGTTCTGTGTTTGGGTTTCGGTCTCATCGTTGCAAGGCCCTCCGGCACTTCATTTTTTTGACATTTTTTGACATTAATAGCTGACAGTCACTGCTATGGAGATATGTTCAGACGACGGCTTCCAGCAGCTACCACGGCCCGTGGCACAAGAGACACACAGGCACAAGGCACAGGGCAACAGCCACTCGGCGAAAGACGTCTCGGGCGAGGTCATCGTGCGTCTTGTCATGTTGATCATTACCAGGCTTTGCTGCTTTGTTCCGCAGGTTAGACCCTGCGATGGTCCCCTATGTCGCACGATCGTATGGCCTGCATAATTTTCGAGGTATTTTTTTCGCCCTGGCAGTCTCTCGATTCAAGACATCCATAACATTGTGATCTCATTCCAACCCTCAGCAGGAGGTGAAGAATAATCACCAACAACCCCCGCGTGCGTGCCATCCCGCGTGTAAAAGGTAGTATTCCGATCTCGCTTCGGCTCTCGCACACACTACGACCTGTCAGTCAAAATTTACTCAGAGCCCAGTTGTGGGGAGACGGTATCATGGGATCTTGCGGTCAGCTGCTTATATGAGGTGATGCTGTCGACCGGCACATTTTCTCGCTCTTTTTTTTGGGCATCACAGCAGTTGAACAGTGGAGATCGTGGATCAAGAACCCCATCTGGCGTTCATGGCCAAGCACAGAAACCACATGCCAAGCGTTGGGAGCTGCAAGCTTCGGGAAGCACCAGCTGCGAGAAGAAAGAAGGCCCGGCCGTGCTTGTAAAGGAAAAGGCTCCACTTTGCCGAGCTCCCGGGGCGCCGACCCCCCGCGCCGGGTCGGTGTCCGACCGACCACTCGGATGGATGAAACGGCCAGAAGCACGGGAGATGTTCTTTGGGCCAACAGTGGTCGTAGCCGTCCACAACCGCCGAACTGGCATGATCCCGTGGCCATAATCCCATGCTCCTGCTTCACACTTTGCACCGAGGAACGGTCACTTGGGATGTTCGTCACCGACGAGTCATGTCAGCAGACTTTGCTCTGCCACCGCCTTGCCGACCCTGATACTCCTTGACATTGCTACAAGTAGCCGTGACCCACGGCCATCTAGATGGTGTGAACAGCTGCTGCCCCCAACAGAGCACTGCATAACTGCTGTCCTCTCCAACGAGTGATTCGCAGCCAAGCGAGCTGGGGGATTCACGGCCCGCCGGACGTAAGCCTTCTCGCAGATAGGGGATGCTCATTGGAAGACCGTTCACTGCAGGGTCCTCCCCTTGCCCTACACACCAGATGTACTCGGTGTCGGAGCAGGGAAAGCCACCCGCAGAATATTCCTTTTTCGCTCTCTTGCCAAAATAAAAAGTCCGTTCGCTACCTGACTCTGCTTCCAGGTAGCATTCCTGGCTCGGCTGGCTGTGTCTATGGCATTGTCGGGATGGCGAATTGGCGGGGTAAAAGATGGATAGTGACAATGAGGGGCAGATCTGCGCTGGGTGAGCCGGGATGTTTAGGGGTCTTTTGGCCACCCGCCCCAGCTCAACCATCTCCAACTCTGCTGACCACCATCTATCAGTGTCTAGTGTCTATCAGATAACAATGGTTCTGGCGGGCTGGACGGAGGCTCCGTCTCTTCTTTGTTGGAGCACGCCATGAGTTCTAGATCAAAAAGAATCACAGACAATAGAAAGCCAAGACATGCCCAACATGAACCACAAAGATAAGATAAGGCCAGGAGGGGGGTCGCATGGGCGACGAGAACTAGCGTTGGGTAATTTCGGAAAATGTCCAAAAAGTCGGAAATCTTTCAGAGGGTCGGTATGTATGAAATTTCCAGATTTTCAGCCATGCCTATTTAGGAAGGCGGTAAATATATACACCTGTATAATATATGGATAACCATTGTATAAAGAAGTATAACAATTATGCATATGCTATTAAAGCTTTATGCACGTGCAATTTCAATTTCAAGAAATTCTGGTATGGAAATATTTCAGCCGGCGCCTTGAAATTCGGAAAATGGAAAATTTCCATACCCAACGCTAACGAGAACAAACATTGGAACATCAGGAACCAATCGCCATGAGCGGTACAAGTCACGAACGGCTCGACGGGTGCCACGAAGACTGGTCAGATGCGGGTTCAAGAGCGCAGCTGGCCTCTTTTTTTGTCCTTGGGATGCTCTGGCTCTTCCCCAAAAGAGACACTGGATGCAGGGAAACTCGTGCAACCACACCACCACCAATGTTGGAGAACCCTTGCTTTTCCCTGTTTATCCTATCGGACTAAGGGGGTATTCGGGATGCCATTTGCCTGGTAAATCAGAAATCCGGTGGGGGGGGGGAATACCAGGACCCTTCCTACATCCATCCAGGCACAGTCTCCGTCTATCTTTACATAACTCCCAGCTTACACCGACTTCCATCTCAAGTCTCTACCTTTCTGTCCTCTCCTCTCCCCTGCATGAAACAACTGGCTCCCATTGCTCCCCGACTGCTTGAGGCTGACCTCCCTGTCCTGGCCAGACCTTCTCTTCTGTCGGTCCAATCACTTCCGCACCGGGAAAGTCGGCCACACCTCCCAACGGATCAACACAACTGCAGCCGGCAGGTCCCAAACCAAGCATCCTATTCCTCCAACCTCCTTCGCTCTCCCCGCTTTGATCTGCACCAGCCAAAGATTCCAGATATCCCGAGCTTCTCCACCAGGCACACGTTCGCGCTATAGCCCCAGGAACTGAATCAGGGCTTAACCACGAGTTAGTCAAGGAACAGCCGGCGAGCTTCACTGGACTTGCCGCTGGGACCACGAGGTTCACGGTCTCATCCTTTGTCTTTGCTGGTCGTGCCCCCCTCGCCCGCTGCTTCTTCTGGAACACCCCCACTCCACCATTGACTGAACAGCGCCACCCTTCCCGGCTCACCGATCCCGAGGCGCCATTGGAAGGGGGAACCATAAACAACGCACCCTTCTTGATAGTCCCGTCTTTGTTGTCTCCTTCTTCTACTAGAAACTCTGTTCGATTACTTGACTCTTCTTGCTTTCTCCCGTTGTCTTTTTTAGCTTGAGCCAAATCTCGAACCCAATTCCGGTTACGGTTCCCGGACTCGTCGCCGTTATGGCCGACCCCACAATTTCCCACACGACCCCGGACTCGCTGGCGAGCCCCGCTTCCGAGGCCGGCAGCTTGGACGTTCAGCCCGGAAGTGATGTTGTTGAGCAATTCCCCGTGTTGCAGCAAAAGAGCAAAGGCCGGCAAAGACTTTTGAGAGGTCTGCAGCGGATATCTTCCTCGCAGAGCCTCCGTGCTCGAATCAGCCGTCCCAGAGCGTCGAGCGCCCCCTATAGAAGCTCGGCTTCTTCGCTGTCGTGCGTGAGCTTGGCTTCGACGCCATCGCCGTTTGGCCAGCCTAGCAGCAGCTCTTCCTACTTTTCGTTTGGAGATGTCTCGACCGCCCCGACTTCCGTTGCCGCAACACCGGCTGTTGAAACTCCGGGGTATGATGGGATCGAGGCTGTCTTGGCGGTCCGCAAGGTCGACCACCCCGTGTCAACGCCCATGACCATTTCTCTGCCGACAGAAATCAAGAAGAAGGCCAAGGTTTTCAACTTTTGGGACACGATACCGAGTGAGATCAAGATTTATGTTCTCTCGTTCCTCTCGCCAAAAGAGCTCGTCAGGGTTTCACGAGTGTCAAAGAAGTTTCATGAGCTGTGCTTTGATGGCCAGCTTTGGACCGAGTTCGATGCCTCCAAGTTTTACAGAGAGATTCCAGCCGAGTCATTGACCAGGATTCTGGAAACGGCCGGACCGTTTGTTCACGACCTCAACCTTAGGGGCTGTCTCCAGATCGAGCACATGCAACGAGCCCAACGCTTGGTTGCCGCCTGCCACAACCTCTACAGCACCTCTTTGGAGGGATGCCGTAACTTTCAACGGCCAACTCTGCACACCCTCCTCAAGACCAACAATCAACTCATCCACCTCAACCTCACCGGCCTCCCCGCCGTCAACAATGCCACCTGCAAGATCATCTCCCGGGAATGCCCCGACTTGGAAACCCTCGACATCTCGGGCTGCAAACAAATGGACGCCCGCGGCATCCGATTCGTGCTCGAAGGCTGCCCCAAACTCCGCGACCTCCGCGCGAGCAGCGTCCGGGGGTTTTCGTCCAACGCAGACGTAGCAGCCACCATCTTTGCAACAAACAACCTCGAACGACTGATCCTGTCCAACTGCTCCGACCTGACAGACGACACCCTCAAGACCATGATGCTGGGACCCAACCCAGAATTCGACATCATCACCAACCGCCCCTTGACTCCCCCCCGAAAACTCCGCCACCTCGACCTCACCCGCTGCAGCCGCCTCTCCGACGCGGGTGTCAAGTCCCTGGCACACGTCACCCCCCACCTCGAAGGCCTCTCCCTCTCCAACCTGGTCCAGGTAACCGACTCAGCCCTCGAACCAATCTTGGCCTCCTGCCCCAACCTCACCCACCTCGACTTGGAGGATCTGACGCATTTGTCCAACTCCTTGTTGGACAACCACCTCGCTCGCGCGGCGTGTGCCAAGAAGTTGGAGCATTTGTCTATTTCGGGGTGTGATTCCATCTCTGACGCGGGCATGCTCCCGGTTTTCCAGTCTTGCACAAACCTCAACTCAGTAATCATGGATAACACCCGCATCTCGAACCTGACCCTCACCGAAGCGGCGGATATGGTCCGGAACCGAGCGCTTTCCCACTCTTCTTCCCCTTCCCCTTCCCTTTTGCCAACAGTGACGCTCAATCTGACAATCTATGACACCCCGCTGGTGACCTGGACGGGAATCTTGGAGATTCTGTCCCGGAACTCGGAACCACTGACGGCGAAGCCATCGAAGGATGGGGTTGTTGAGGTTACTAGTGGGAGTGGGAATGGGAATGGGAAAAGGGGGAAGGAGGTTATTGGTCTGAGGTGTTTTCACACGTGGCAGATGACAGTCGACGAGCACACGCGGCGGGTGTTGAAGGGTGATTTGGGGGGTGCGAAGAGGGTGGAGAGGAAGTGGGCAGAGTATATGCAAGCGGAGAACGAGATGGAGGTTGCGGGGGGGTGGAGGAGGAGGAGGAGGGTGAGGGTGACGAGGGATAATTTGGAGGAGGATCAGGGGGTGCAGGGGGGGCAGCAGGGTGGGCCGGGGGGGAGGAGGAGGGGGAGGACGGTTGGGTGTGTTGTTATGTAAAGGGGTGAAAGACTGTTGGCTGGACAACGGATGGGGAGGTAAAGTTTGAATTGGGATGAGGTGGGAGGGGTTGATGCTGGCGGGCAAGGCAAAGAAAGTGCTTCTTGCTTTGTTACGCTGGGGTATACATACACGAAGGGGCGCTTGGGTGGCTTTTGGGATATTTTTACTATTTTTCCTTTCTTGCACATTTTACACTTTGGTTGGTTTCATCGTCTTTGAGGACTGGGACCGGAGACCGAGACAGAGACACAAGACCACACAGAGAAAGACGATCTAGACAGGAGGAGACAGGTGCTCGGTTGTCTTTGTCTATCATACATTTTCTCAAGTACATACATAGCTTTGATTATTTAAGCGCAGGCGTGGGGTCTATAAGGTATATGGGAGTTTGAACTGGATGGGACAGGGAGGGTGGGGGACTTTTGCTCTTTTGGAAGAGCTGGTTTTCACATATATCGCGGGAGTAGGGTAGACTAGCAGCGTAGAGAGAGAGACAGAGAGCAAGTTTGACTTGTAATAGTTCTAGATTAAAGGTACTTGAAAAGTCTCTTTCCAAAAGAAAAAAGACTTGTTTAACAACGTAATAGCCCTACGTTGGATTTTCTCACAAGTGAAAAACCAATTGCCACCGAACTGCCTGTAAAGCCTCACAGTCACATACTTGTCACCTGGCTGCACCTTTCATCGTCGAGAACATGAGATGACTGTGTGGCTAAACCTTGGAGCGCCTTATCATCACCAAACTCAACAAATCCGAGCTCAACAACTTCAAACTCCCACAACGATGACTCCCACAACGATGACTCCATAGATAAAGCCACGAGCGGAGGTCCGATCAACTTCTCCCCTCTTCCAGATCTTTCTCTCTTTCTCTTATCACGGCATCCAACAACCACCTCCACAAGCGATCACAACCGTATCATCAAGGCAAGTGGATTTAACTTGTAAATGACGTATATAAACAGCTCATTTCACACAGAAAGAGGGAACGTGGCGTTTTGGCTTGCTCTTAATGGGCGATTGGTTTGGTTCAGTTCTGGCCTTTTAGTTTATTAACCATCTTTCCAGGTTTCTCGTCTGTCAAGCAACCTACCTACCTTACCTATCCAAGTTACCCATCTCCCGTTCGCAAACACCATCACTCTCCTAGTTTCCAAGCGTCAAATAGGTAACATGGGAGCCTTGCAAAGCAAACTCAGGCCAACCAACGGCGACTTAAAGATAATTGAACCGCACCCAGAACCCCAACCATCATCCGCCGAGCGCTGCGAGCGCTGCCACAGACTCTTTTTCCCCGATGATAAAAAGGGCAAGATGAGAATTGGCAGAGGAGACTGGGGACGCTGTGGAAAATACCATCCCGGTACGTACGCAGTAACAATAGCCCCCCCCCCCCCCCCCTCCCGTCTGCCAGAAAAAAGAGAAAGAAAAAAAACACTAACCACCTTGTTTGCTTCCCGGGCAGGCAAACTCCAAACCCTCGGCGATTACCTCGATAAAAACCTCGCCAGTGAGCTCGATCCAGCTTACACCGACGACAGGGACCTCAACGCCCTGGTCTGGACATGCTGTCTGGCGAGCAAGGAATACGGCATTGGGCTTTTGCCTGATGGTAATGCAGGTGTCCAGTTTTGGTTGAGGGGGCTGTCAGCGAACAGTGGATATCACTATTTCCAGGAGGGTTGCGCGAAGTCTGGGGAGAGGCATGTGCTTCCGCAGTGGTGAGGGTGGTTTGATGAGGCATGTTGAAGAGGGGGGGGCGGAGTAAAGTGCCATAGGGAGTGCTCTGAGATGTTCAACGCTCTCAATATCATATCATACAAAACTTCTAGCTCTCCAAGTCTACATCACCAAGCAATGCCACAACAACACATATGTACAATCCCCCCTGTGCCATGACATGCCCTCTCTCTTTCTCTTATAGTATATGGTATCTCTGTTTTCCCCTTTCTATCTTTCCCTCACATCTATTCCTTCTTCCCAGCCGCAGCCGCCTTCTTGGCAGCCTCCTTGGCCAACTTCTCCTTCCTCGCGATCTGCGCCTCCACTCCAATCCCACCAAACACCAGCCCAACACCGAGCCATTGCATCTGCGACAGCGTATGCCCAAACGCAATCACGCTCAGGATCATGGTGAACATCTTGCGCGTCACCGTGACAGTAACAAGCAGCACCGACGAGAATGTCGAGAGCGTATGGACTATTCCCATGTTAGCCTCACATCCCACATCATCATCATCATCATCATCATTCCGAGAAGGAATACTCACAAATAAAAACCTGCCCCACACACCCGCAAACCGCAAACCCAAGCACATCCCTCCAAACAGCCGGGTACCTCCCCAAAAACTCCAACGCAGCAAACAACTCCCCCCCTCCCCCCGTCACATCCATCCCAAACCACCTCCCCACCCCCGTCCTCACCAACCACGGGCTCAAAACCAAATACCCCCCCGTCAGCGCCCCGCTCAGCAAGTTATTCGCAGCCATCATCTGCGGCCCCGTATACTCCCTATTCGCCCCAAAGATGTAATCCTGCGTGCTGTTCGTCAACCCGTCAAACAGCAAGTTGATCCCCAACAGCAACATCCCCCACCCCGTCTGCCCGCTGTTTCCCCTCCCGGCCTTGTGCTTCTTGCTCCCCGAGTGCAGCGTGAAAACCGCCACCCCGCACGTCACCGCCGCCACGACCAGGTACTTGTACAGCGGGTACCTCTTTCGGAAAATAGTCACGTGCAGCGCCATCACCGGCAGCAGCTTGCACGACTTTGCCAGGATGAACGTGATGTAGTCGATGTGCCCCAGCGCGGCGTACCCAAACGGCGCCGCCAGCGCGTTCGTCACCGCCACCAATAACAGCGGGGGTAAAATCCCCTTGTTTGGAATCGGACTCTTCATTTTCTGTCCCGCAGGTGTGGTCACCCAGGTAAACACCAGCCCCCCCAGTCCGGCAAACAAGCTCTGGATCGTCAGCAAAAACACCGAGAACCGGAAGCGTTCTCCCTGCGGGCCGTGGGTGGTGGTCGTGAGCTTTTCTTGGAGATACGCCCAGGTCAGACTGCCCATAGTATCGTCAGCTATGACTCCACTGTCATGGGGAAGAGAAGGGGGGGACAAACAAAGAAGCATATATCCCCGCAACACAAACCACCAGCGTCACCACCCCAGCCTCCTTCCTCTCCTTTTCCACCACCACCACCTTCTTCACAACCTCCCCCTCCACCCCTTCCACCTTCTCCCCTATCGTCTCCTTTTCCCCATCCTCCTCAGCAACAACCCGTCCGCTCGCCGTCCGCTTCAGCTCTCCGGCGGTATACTCCGACGACGGCTCCCGCCTGACAGGCGCGGCTTTGGTGCGAGCCATGGCTCTTCTCTATCGTCGTCTCGTCTTGACCCGTTATTGCGCTTGCGGCGGGGGCTGCTCTATATGTGTTGGTATCGTCGGTTGTTGTTGTTGCTCTTGTTGCGCGCAAAGACGTAAAGAAAAAAGTCAATTGCCAAACTGGCATTTATTTTCCCAACCCGTTAGGTAAGAAAAAAGAAAAAAAATCTCAATTGGCGCAATCTGTCCAAATCGCATCGGGTTCTTTAAACAATGAGACGCGCCGCGCTGCTTGCTCCAACCTCCAACAAGGTGTCACCCAAAAAAGAGGTTCCGGACAGGGTGGCTTTAACAGAAAACCCCCCCCCGGTAAACCACCCCCCCCTGATCGCCTACCCACCCCAAACTAAGCTATTTTAGTGAATTGCTCAGTGCTTCCCGCGCCGTTTCCCCCCCCTGGCCCACCATGAGCTGCAGCGCGCGGCGGGGCCTGCTCCGGCATTCCAGAATTCTGGGGAACCTTAGAAATGCCAAGCAAAAAGGGTTGGCCAACCCTAGATAACCCCAGTCAGCATACACAACCCTAGACAACAACATCAAATCTGACAAGTCACATCACTCATAGTCACATCTACACTAATCACTACACACACACACACACACACACACATCACTCTGCAATCACAATTCATTGTCAAAGTCATCGTAATGCTCATATTGATCTGCTCCAGTCTGCACCTAAATGCCCCATCTCTACATCCCTCAAAAGATCAGTAGAGACAAGTAATCTGGGTCCAGAGTGGTGACGGAGCTAGCTAGTGATGGTGACCGCAAGCAAGCAAGAAGCACCATCGCCTTGTCCACAAGACTAGAAAAAAAGAGCTGTGAATCTGACGATTGGCTAGACCTGTTCGGTTCGCGCGGCTGTATTGAGCATGTTGAAGTCCAAGCGTCGGGGGGGGGTTAAAGGCGGAAATAAGATGGGCGGACGTGGTGAAAAGAGTATGGTGTTTATCGGTTTTTTTTTGTAGAGTAGAGGGTTGTTGTGAGAACTGATTCGAGAACTAAGTGGTGTGACGTATTGGACTGGACTGGGGGATTTCGATTCGGTGGCTGGGCGTGACTCTGTGTGGGTGTGACCCCAAGAGCTGCCCACAAGCCCGTATAGTTGTGGTACTAATTGTTGATGGGGTGATTGTGATCCGCCGGTTGGCGGCCACCGATGAAGATGAGATCGGTTAGGGTGAGGGAGTGAATGCCTGCCGTGAAAAAAGTGGCCTGGCGAAATGCTTTTGGTAAGGAAATGTCATCACATCGTATCCCGCCCCCCAAATGGATATGCCTTGCGGCAGTCAGATCTGGAAATGACCCGTAGCGAGGGACTGCCAAATCCAACACAAACCAGGAAAACAATAAAAAAAAACGCCCGGATTGTGGCTGGCAGCTCGCCATCATCCTACCCTTGGAAACTCCTTCAGGTACATCATATACGAAGTATTACAGCCGAGAACCTCTCTGGTCCTCTTCTCCTTCCTAAGCAGAAACCTGGCCAGACTGTTGCATCTCCTGACGACGAATCTTCTCGGCCTCGAGGTTCTCGTACAGAAGGTACAGGGCCGTCTCGTTGGCCTTGGCGCTACCCATGATGGTGAACATGCGCTCACCAGTGTCATCATGAGGGGCCTGTTACTCTTGTCAGTACAATTACTTCAAGCAAGACAGAAAAGCATAACCCACCTTGGCAATCGAGATGCGAGCTCCAGATGTCTTGCGAATCTCGCTAATCTTGGAACCAGCACGGCCAATGATGCAGCCAACCATGTCAGCGGGGATGCTGATATTCTGCGTCTGAATCTCCTCGCCGTTCTCGTCGTGTGTGGGAGGGCCGCGCTGCGCAGCATCGGAATCGGACCGACGGTTGTACTGGCGAGGGCCGCCATTGCTAAAGTCGGCGCCGTTACCAGTCCGTGTAACACGGGATGAACCGCCATAGGGGGCCCTCTCCTGGGGGTAGCTGCTAGCACCCCCAACCGCCGGCGCACCCGCACCAGTTCCTGTGCGGACCACAGGGTTGTAGAGGACAGTGCCTTGGCCGCGCTGCCAGTCGTCGACCAAGCACTTGCAAATCTCCCAAGTCGCACGCTGGATACCCTCGGGGGTGCCTTGAACCTCGACAACACGCTCAGTGGACTGCGGCAACATCTCCTTTTGCGCAACCATGCGCACGCCCGACACATCCTGGATATGCTTGATCTTGAGGCCTTGTCTGCCGATAACGGTGCCCATCTGGTTGTGAGAGATAAGGAGCTTGATGGCTGTGTCCCATTAAGTTAGCACAGTGAAGAAAAAAACAAGTATTCAGAAGAGCACATACGATGAGTTCCATTCGCAGCAACGACGCCTCCCATGCCCATAGCAGGAGCGCCTTCCATCAGAGCAGAGGCAACCTTGGCATAGGCCTTGGAGATGGCCTCGCAGCCACCGGTGATGGTAAGAACGCGGTCGTAGACGCCAGGAACAACCTTGCTCACGCCAGCCTTGACGCCGGTCTCATCACGCAAATCAGCGACATTCTTGCCGGCCTTTCCAATGATAACACCAGCTTCCTTGGAAGATACAATAGCCCGCAGGGTCATCTGGGTCTGGGCGTATTCTTCGTCCGTCTTGGGGGCCGGCTCTCCGTCGGGACCAAGGCGCGGCTCATCGTTGAGCTTAAGCTGATCGAAGGACTCGTTGAGGTCGGCGCCGTTGGACGGGACAGAGTCTTGAGGGGCAGACATAGTGAGGATGGGTTGAGGAAGATGAGGTGTGGATGGCGGGTGGTTGATGGAGGCGGAAGACGTGAAGAGAGAGGATCACTTCAGGGTCGGAGATTGTGTAGAGAAAAGTGGTAGAGGTGGAGGTGGAGGTGGAGGTGGAGGAGTGGTGGAAGAACTAGGCAGAGAGAGAGAAGAGTCAATGGTTAAGCTCTGGCAAAAACATGCATGACAGCTCGGGGGCAGAAATTGGCTTCTCGGTGCTACCGCGGCAAGGGTAAGAGCTTCGGTTCGAGTATTGTACCTGCTGCGATTCTGATTTTCTGTGCGAAAAAGAAGGCGACACAGGCCAGACACAGAAAGAGGAACGGCGCGCCGTGGCCAAGCTACCCTGGACTGCGGATGGCGGGGCAGAGAGGAGCACGTACCTTTTTGCGGCGGGCGGTGGACCGGGGCGCAATTGACAACTGGAACCTCAGTTTCCACTTGCGGTTTCAGGACGAGAGGAAGGATGGGGTGGGATGGGATGGATTCCCGGGAGAAGTGGTGAGATGGGGAGATGGGGAGATAGGTAGGTAGAGTGAGAAGGAGAAGACGGGGGTGGAAGGTGAGGAGAGAGAGAGAAAGAGAGAGAGTAGGTTGAAGGTTGAAAAAGGGAAAAGAGGGGTTCGAGGTTGGAGAGGCGAAGAACTACTACTACCTTACTACCTACAGTACGAGCGAAGAATCTCAGCGTCTCAAAGAAAAAAAACGGCCATTCTAGTGGTCCAATCACACTACCAATCGCAGGATACTGAACCAGTCCCGATAGTATTTCAGTGGGGCTCGTGTGTGTTTCGAGCACCAAACTGCGGCAGGAGACATGCCCGGGCCCCTCGACCCCTTCCAGGTTTCCCTTTCCCATCGGGTCTTGGGCCTTCTCACTGGGTCTTTCCCCACGGCAAACATTGGAATGGTGTTTTTGACCATGGCCCCAATCCTGCTTGAGCTCACAAGCTCCATCGGCACGTCGCCGAGAAGGGAGTGGGGAGGTGGGGGATGATGCATGCGCTGGAAGAAGCTCAGGGCTCAACTTGGCTTGTGCTTTCCCTTGGTGGCATCCCTTTTGTCACTGCCACTGCATCTCTCCCCAACCTCACGGTTTTCCTCTCTGTGCTGTATGTCTGGGAGGACGGAACAGAAGCAGCATCACACATGATGGATGCTGGACCCATCACACGTCGGGAAACAGCATGAGATGGCAGCACTGTCCTTCGGAGCCCTCGGCAGCCCCGCAGCCAGTCCCCGGCCAGCATCCTCGTCCTTGGGGAACCCTTCTCTCACCAGAGCCATCGTCGCATCGAACCGTAGGTGTTGGCATCGAGCATGTGGAGTTTAGACCAGCCCTACTAATCCACCACTCTTTTCTAGAACAAACATGACAGGCCCCTTGGCTCCATCCCTATTCCCGGATGCTTGGGCTCTGGTGGGTCAGCGTGGGGTTTACCAACAACAGCTATCTCTCTTGTCGTCAACTTATAACCCGTTTCCCCTCTATATCCTTCAATTGGCCCCCGAATTGACGAATGGCATGTAGGACAGCCCCATCTTTCCCTCCAGATTTTGTGGGGGTTTCTCCTGGCTGTCCGCAACCCACCAAGTGGCATCCCGCATGCGGGCTGGTGTGTCTGTTTTATATCTCACCTGAAAACGGTCCCTATTTCTACTTGCCATTGTTGGAGAGGAACAATAGTTTGTTTTCTCTTCCCCGCTCAGATAATCAGGCCCTGTGGCGGCAAACAATTCCCCTTCAAAACCCCGCGAAGAGGACTCGGTGGAGGGGTTCCTCTGCATAGGTATCCATAGAGCAGACATATGCTGTGTGACCCGGGTTCTGCAGTGGCTCGCAGGCGGGAAGGGGGGGGAGCGGGTAGTCAACCACGCAACCACAACCCATTTCATATTGCCTGATTTGTGTCTTGCTTTTGGCCAGCGTGACACTCTCACACTGACAGCTTTACACACCTCCCTCTTTCAACGCCACAGTCCGGCAACATCAGACGCACCGGATTGCTGACCCGGAGCCCCCGACTGGCCGAGAGCAGCGCTCACGAGGCAGGCCTCCTATGTCTCTGATATACGCTGTTTGCCAATTACTCATCATGGACGTTCACATACGATACCATTGTGTAGAGTTAGTCTACGACGGGCATACCGCTACACCCAGGGCTTTGCTCATGCTACGCTCTAGTCAAGTGGTCTTTCTACATTAATGTGTCAGGCCATGTCATGTGACCGATATATCCTGCAGCCAACGGTTTTCAGGAAACAAGAACTGACAGCGTCACACAGAGAAAAACGAACTTAATGTCGGTCACCCACAACAAGCACTATTCCGGTCCTAGCAGAGTAAAAGTTTCTCGGCCTCACAACAAGTCCTTGGGCATATGAGGCACATCGCTAAAGCAACAACCGCCCTCTAGTACATGGCCAAGTTCCGGTCCTGGCTTTGCCCCTACATGTTCCGGCGGTAGTAGCCCATCAGCGTAGTTCTTGCGCATGAGACAGCAGTCCCAGACCACAGTATCGAGGTCGCTCTTCGTAACACGGTTCATATCCAACTCTTCACCATCCGCTAGGTTTAGTTTGGTGATCTCGCGAACCGTCTTTAGTTGGCCTTGCCAGCGTCAGCTTGTCAAGTTTTGATCGTCTGCGGATTGTTCACCTGCCAAGATGATAAAATAGGCGGAAGGGTTGATATCAAACCTCACTCTCACTCAACTTTTCTCATAGCCCAACCTAAAAACGTCACAGAGCCTTTTCGCCTTCTTACTAATCGTCCTAGGATCTGAAATATGCTCGCTGTTGAAGAGAAAAGGGGTTGTCGATCAGGGAGGACTTGTAAGTTGGTTTGGTGACGGTGCTGCGTGGCTTTTTTTGTCGACTCCAGGACATTTCCACATCACATGACACATGTAGGCAGTTACTCCTACCCTGTTAATAGACATCCGGTTTCTTATAACAAGAAATTGTTCACAGCGAACTCGGCACACGGCAAGGCATGCCCATGCCTGGCAAGATAGCATGAATAGGTAGGTATCTAGAAGCAGGCTGCTTTGCTTTGGATAAGGTCTATACATACTTGTTTAATCAGGTTCGGGGTCCAGATTCGCTTGATAGTCGTCACGTTTCCATCTTCATCAAAAAACACGACTTGATTTTCGATGGTTTCTTTTCCTCTTTTGCTCAGGGCATGTTTGACTGGTGATGAAGTTTATCTGTTAAACGTAGTAGCTGCCGTGGTGTTCCCATTTTTACCTACCTGCCGGGCATTCTCATCACCATGGCCATGTTGCTTGACGCCACCCACTTCAGCATTCAACCTCCCCCCTCTGGTCCGTCTTTACTTGGAAGATATCACTGCTCCCAGCACTTGGACGCTTCCTATTTCCGCAAGTAAAACGCGGGATGGTTATCCCTGATGTAAATCCACCCTTGTCGTCCAACTCGAACCAACTTCTCCCCAGCAGTCAAGGTTGATATATCTTGTTATTCCTAGTTTTTAACCTTGTCTTGGACTCGTCCTTTGATTCTGACCACCACCCTCACCTAAATCAGCATAGTGTGATATGCTAAACATCAGTGTGATTTTGTCATGGAACATAACCTCGACGTCAACGTCGCCATCACCGATAAGGAAAAGTAGGGCAGAAGGAGTGGTAGTTTCTGAACTCGATCCTAATTTCCACAGGTTGTTCGCACCTATCTATTTGCTGAACCCTCCAACAAGTTCTAATACACATTATCCTTTTGGTTCGGTTCAGGGGGAGGCTGTTTAACCCTCTCACTCACAAACATCCACCCTAGACAACGCCACTTCCATCATCTTCTCCACCACAACCAAAAGCCACAACCAGAGACTCGACCCAACCCCAGTATTTGATTCCAATTTCCGAGTCCCAGTTCCGTGGCGCGGTTGTATAGCGGTTAATGCATTCCCGAGTTCGAGCGAAGACCCAGGTTCGACTCCTGGCCCGTCACACAGCGTTTGTCTACTCTCCAGCGTTTGTTTTTTTGTTACTTTTCCCACCGTGGTTGAATGATACAAAGTTAATTATTCCTAACACTTTTTTTCTTTTTTTAACCTTTCTGCACTCTCCTCCTCTCCATCCCCTTTCCCTAAAACCCCAAGCTCCCATCAGCCTCACTCACTCTCCCACTCATCAAGAACAACCTCATACTACATCAGCTGCCCATTCCCCCCCTCCCCCTCCCCCTCCCCTTTCCTCCCCCCCTTCTTCTTCTCCCTCCCCAACAGCGCCTCCACCACCCCACCCCTCTCAAAATCCACCACCTCATCCACCTTCCTCCCAACCCAAACCCACCTCACCACCCCCCCCTCATCCACCCCAAACGCGCCCCCCTGCTGCCACTTACTCCCCCCCTCGTACCCCCCAACAATAGCCTTGTGCTCCAGATTGGTCACGTTCACCGGCTTCGTGATCGGGACCTTGAGGTTCTCCACGAACCAGTCGTACCACGACCTGTTCTCGTGCAGGCCCCAGCGGCGGTATAGCGACAGCGACGGGTCGGGGATGACGGAGGCGATGGACCAGAGGCCGCCGAGGGAGATGATCCAGGTGTCGGTGGAGGAGGGGGGGGATTGGGTGACGGCTAGGCAGGTGATGGAGGGGTGGCGGGTGGAGAAGTTGGTGAGGTTGGTGAAGGTTGCTTCGGCGACTGGATATATACAAAAAATAGGAAGGGGTTAGTGGTGTTGTTGGGGGAAGGGGGAAGGGAAGGGGGGGGGGACATACAAGGACATCCGCATACTCGGAGGAAGACCACCAGGAGGGGTTTGTCCGTTGGGAATGTGATACCCGGCCCTAGACTGGGGGCTCGATCGCCTATTCGGGGGGGTTGCGTTGCTGGGGGTTTGGTGTCGACTGGTGGGGGTTGTTGGTCTCGCCGGTCGTCGGTACCCCCTCCAACAAAAGGCTGGAGAACAGACGAGTAATACGACGGCGGGGGAAGTTCTTGCTGGTCGTCATCGCGAAGGGGGCTGGCTCTAGCAGCGTGTGGGTGGGCCTGTGGTGGTGGTCCAGGTTGCTGGGGGGGTGATTGGGAGGAGGGCCACATCTTTTTGGTGGTGATAATAATTATTTCAATTATCCTTGAATCTGATTTGATAAGGTACCTTAGGGCAATATCAGGTGTTCCCAGTTGAGGTTGTAGTGATTTGGCCCAAGTTGAGCCGCATGCAAAAGTGTGTCACCGAGTAATTGCAAGTCGGGCAAGTAGGGAGGTAGCTCCCTCCTACCTTCATTACGTAGCTAGCTCACCCTGTCGTCATAGCTTCACCCCCCCTTTCACCACCTAATCTCACGTTTTCATCCAAGAGATCAAACTCAAACTCAACAACCCCCTGAACATATCCGCGAGATATCCATCCCTTCACCTCTTGGAGATAAGGGGTCAATGGTGTCTCGTTCCCTTTAGAGGGGAACAACTCGCAGACGACAGACACAAAAGGCTTTTCGAAGAAACGGGCCAAGGGCGAGGGGTAGCTATACAAGCAATAATTCTTCCATAACTCTTCACCAAGCTTTCATGTTGAAATACCTTGGAAATCATTCATGTAATTCGACTACTGTTGCTGCTTAGGCAAGTCCTCGACATACACATCTGACCTTTAAAGGCTGTCCGATTTCCACTTTCAAGAACAGTTAATTAGATGGTGGCTCTGACTGCATAACCAAAGCATCACTATATAGAAATCGCCTAAGCCCTTTAATCAACCCGAGCTCGACTGACTTGAAGCCTTGATAGCAATAACTTTCCTTACCGCAGATTGGTCAACAACTCTGCATCTATCACATGACCCCCCTCTCCACCTCCCGACAGTTCCAGTACCCTATCCATATTGACCCTTACATAAACGCAACACGAGAGGGTTGGCCGGTGAGCCTTTGTCTTCTTTTCCTCTTAGTCCCTTACAAAGAATGATTCTTGAGGTGATACCAAGCAAGTAAGGCAAGAATGAGTGAATGGATAGCTCCCAGCACAGATAGCATTTGCCTCAATCATAAAATGAGATTTAAACGACTTCTCATTCCTCTCAATGCCTAACCCCCTCATACCAATCAAGTAACCTAACAAAGTAACCTAGGTAACCACACAACATTTAAATCCTCATGTCTTTAACCGCCCAAGAAACAAAACCCAAACCATTGAAGAGAAGAAAAAAACAAAGAGCAAATTCCACATTGCCCAACCCTTATAATAAATATCATATCACGCAAAAATCCCTACGCCCTCACCCCCCTAGCACTAACCTCCCCCCTCTCCCCAATCTTCAACGCCTTCCTACAATCCGGACAATACCACTTCGTCGTCCTCGCCGGTATATCCTCCAACCCCACGCACTCCAAGTGAAACCACTCTTGTTTACATTGCTGTTTCCTCACGTCAGCCTCATCCCCCCTTGTTCTCTCGGAAATACTCACATCAACATTATCACACTGAATCATCGTCCCAAAACTGACCCGATTACACAGACAATATCTCGGCTCCTCCGGATCAATGACATTCCCCTCGTCATCCACCTCTACTTCTGCTCCGTGTGCCGTGCTCTCCACCGGCGTGGCCACCTCTTTTTCCTTTTTCCCAGCAGTCCGTGATCCAGCAGCGGCACTCTGCTTCTTCCTCGGCGCCGCCTTGCGCGTACCCACGGCGCTGTTACCGCCGCTGTTGGTCCGGCTGATGACGCCGGGAGCAGGGCGCTTGCCGGCTCGTTTGTTGGCCGGTCTGGTTGTTGCGTTGCCGGTAGCCCCAGTGGAAGCGGTAGCAGTGGTATTGTTGGTAGTAGCAGAAGTTGTGGGAGCTGCGTGCGAAGATAGAGCAGCGGCTACCTCTGGAGGAGCAGGTGTGTTCCGGGCAGTGCTAGTGCGTCGGGGACGGTCTGCTGCCAGAGATGGGGGGTGGTATGGTAGTGCTGGCTCTTGACTTGTCGCTTTCCCTCTCGAAGCTGGGCGGCGGGTTACGACTGTTGATGTTGGTTGGGCGGGGCCAGGAGCAGCGTCAGGATCTGGTTTTGGGGCAACTAGCTCAGGGCTTGCCGTCCTGGATGAGGCCTTGGCTGTCGACACAGCTGGTGGTGGAAGTTGCTGTGGTTGTGGCTGTTGTTGCTGATCTTGCGACCGAGTAGCCTGCTTCTGGCGGGTTTCTCTCACGGGAGGCAAGATGGGCGTCACCGACTTCTTGGGTGAAATTACTGGTGGCGGTATCGGTGTTTCGGTGGTTGGTAATTTGATAGGTGCCAGTGTCGGCACACTTGAAGGTCCAGCGATGCTACCGGCAGGTGATGTGGCCGATATTACGGAAGCCGGTTTGGCCGTTATTGACTGATCCTGAGAAAGGTTTGGTAGGGGGATAGGTGTTGTGGAGTGCAAGACCGCATTTGTCCTCTGGGGAAGCTGGACCGGCGTTTCCTGAGGCGGGCCCAATGAATTCCCAGAGGTTATTATGGGTGGTGGTACAGGCGTCTCCGTCTTGGTTCTCTTAAACTGCGGCCTTTGCGCCTGTTGACTGCCGTCCGCCGCGGTCTCTTGCTCTTCACCACCTTCCCCCTCGGTCCCTGGCATCGAGTCTCGCTTCCGCTTCTTTGGAGCCTTGCTTTTGATCGCTTTGGCCTCTGCGACAGCAGCTGGTTGAGGCGCGCCCCCCATGATCATCCGCGCCTGCTCCCGGAACATGGCGGCCGACTGCTCGGCTTCGTCCGCCGCCAGCTTGGCCAACTGCTCCCTCTTGAGTTTCTTAGCTTCGTTTAATTTCATGCCACGGTTCGTGATATTCTTGTCATCTGACGCCAAAGCATCCACTGTCAGAGCCCCAAGCGGCATCCTCTTCTCGCCGGTATGAGGGTCGATCGTTGGCACCGGCATCGTTCCCTCAAACACCCTCCCCTCGTCCTCCGCCTTTTTCTTCGCGGCCTTGAAGGCATCGACACCTCGTCCGAGCGCGGCGAGCTCTCGCGCAACCATGGTGTCACTTGGAGTCCAAGCCGCGTTCTTCTTCATTCTCTTACGAAGTCTTGCCAGTTCAAACGCAGTGAGCTGACACCATGGAGCATCGGCGCTTCCTGGGACTGCGTTTTCAGGTGGGGGGACGAGTTGTGCCATTACCGCACTGGTGGATAGCCCACCGGGCACATTTGGAGGTGGAACGGATGTCCTGGGTCTTGGCGCCCTTGGTACAGTTGACTTGGGTGGCCTTGAGGATCCTTTCACAACCTTGATGCGTGGGGCTGGAGTGACCCGGCTGGAAGATACTGTATCATCCTCTTCCTCCGAACTACTCTCCGAGCCCGTGGTGTATGCGTCAAAGTTGATATCGTATGGCGCCAACACCTCGCCCGGAACTGTGATCCTAGGCACCCTTGGCCTACGCACTTTTTGTTGTCCATCAATTTTCAGTGTAATCTTGGGCGCCCTCGACATCTGAGGCGATCTATTGGCCACTGGGCTCTTTTGTTGTTCCTCCAACTCTTGGTAGTTGTCCTGCATCGCCTGCAACTTTGCGAAAATGGTCTTGGCACGGTTGAGGTGACGGTTCACATTCTCGGCCATTCGCTGCGCTTCGGCATGGGAATAGACGCGAGAGTTGAGGGCATGATGTAGATTCTCCGACACTTGACTGCGCAGCTCCACCGGTGTATTCTTGCTCTTAGCACCAGTTGGAAGGCCGGGGAGCTGGCCCCATTGTGTCGTGAGGTCGTCAATGTTGTTCGAGGCATCCATGTAGGCCTGGTCGAGTTGGCCAATCAGGGTCAAAGAGCGCATCATATCGGCAGGGAGGTACTCGGTGAAGTCGAGGAAGTCACTAACGGTGGCCTGGGCATCGGGATCGGCTCGGAGGTCGAGGGGGTTCAGCGGCGCGATATTTTCGATGGACTTGATGGACTTCTGCATGGCCTTTTCGATGGAGGGCGGCGCATCTTGTCGCGGGGAGATGGCCTCGTCGGCAACGGGTTGAATAGCCTCTGGGGCAGCCATTTTTCGGTTTTTCTAACTCGTCCTCTATTTTTTTTGGTGTTTGTTCCTGTGCGATGCTTCTGGTGTTGACGTCGACGTCAGAGCAACCGGTTCGAAGTAAGCGCAAAAGGCCTTGCCATGGGACGTGTGCAATAAATAGCAAAAGTGGATATAAGGTTGCAGTATAGTGGTCCCCAGTGAGAACTCTATCTCATCGGTGTCGCGGAGCTAAGTTTCCAGCACTCGGCGGGGGCGGTGGTTGAGGCTGTCGTGGTGGGTTGTTTGCAGTGAAGTCAGCGGTTGAATGTGATTGTGGAACAACGCGCCTCGTGCTGCTCCCGTCGCGAAAGGAAGGGAAAGTCCAAGCTCCTTGGCTTGGCCCGCAGCCTGCAGCAGCAGAACAAAGTGGGTCTGTGCACCCCCACATGATTTTCCTGGCTTCCTGTGGCCGGCCGGCAGACCTGCAGCTGACCCCTGCCGTCAGAAGCCCCAATGTAACCCTGACAAGGAACTGTTGATCTTATCTCTTTAGCGTCTCAACCCTCGACCGGCTCCCTCTCGAAATCGTTACCGATCGGTGGCTTCACCTTTTCCCCCCTCATTACCGAGTTAAATCACATCTCTGAATCACTCACCGGCATCCTGCCTGCTTGGTCTGCCCGTGCCTGCAGAAAAAGCCTTACTTCATTTCTCTTAGGTCAAAAAGCCCGCTTCCCCATGTTATCCCGCCCCAACCGCCGTCTTGACCATGTGTTTTGCAACTTCCATGCCTCATATGAAGACAAGACAAGCATTTGTGGATACAGACACAAGGCCATTGCAGGCAGCAACTCCCTTCCGGACCTCCTGAACCCCGGGTTTGCACACATGAGCAGAAACTACCACTAGGTCCCGATGTGGACTCAGGAGCTATATGCCCGACGACGACGATGTCACCCAGCTAAGGATTGAGGACATCTCGAGATGGCACGATATTGAGGTGATAGTAAGGCAGAAAGTGGGCTATCTCGGCCTTGGTCTTTGACTTGCACGTCTTCTCCGTTTCTGTGTAGACTACCGTTTTGAATCTTGTTACCTAGACGGTATCCCTGTCTGCGATGATGCCAGCAATGACGCGGACAGTTTGTTCACGCTGAGTTAAGGGGATCTCATGATATCGAGTCCTGTGCCAATGTTGACACAAGTTCTGGGCTCTATTGTGATGAAGCTACCTAAATGGCCATGTCAATGGCCAGTTCTAAACGCTGTTGGTACAGCCAACAATGAAACGAAGTTAACTGATGGAAAAAAAACCAATGCCAATGCTATCCCCAAACTAAACAACAGCTATGAGCCTGTACACTCTGGACATAACAGAAACATGATAACAAGGAAACTGTAACAAAAAATAAAACCCGATGTTCATAGCTCATCATGCCCCTTCCCCAGAGTTGAGATGCCAACCAGAAAAAGACAGAGAAAAAGAAAATGCCAGAGAGAAAGTGGTGGTATACATAATCCAAAACCCATATGCCCCAGCCCAACCAATGCCAAACAAAGTCATGAAAAAGATCTTAAACCCAACATCCCCAAAAGAATCCCCGAGCAAAAATGCAAAGAGAAAACAAAACAACTCAGCCCAAATTCAACCAACATAACCACTCCTCTGCACCAACTTGGCCCCATGAATCGTCTCACTCTCGACCTCGTACCACGAGCTATCCACCGTCGTCAAGCTCGCATGCACCGTCAAGTTTCTGCACTTCAAATACCCATTCACCGTCAACGCACCCCACACCTCCAAGTCCCCATTCACTTCCAAACTCCCGTTAATCTTCAACTTTCCAAAGATCTTGACCTTGTCCCCGAATGTAGCGTTTCCGTTGATCTTTACATTGCCCATTGACTTCATTCGTGAGCTACCCAGCTGTTAGTATTACCGTCTTTTGAAGGGAACAGATTAAAAAAGGGGTCACAAACCTGCAATTGAGCGTCCCATGCACACCCACATCCCCATAAGCCTCCACTCTGTCCCTGACAGCAAAGTCCCCGTCAAACTTGATGCTCGCCATTGACTTGACTGAGCCATCCACCTCCATTGGACCACGGAGGTCAATGGACGTCTCAGACTTGATGCTCTTCTTCTTCTTGACCACGGACCCAGAGGCAGAGGAGGGGGTGGTGTATGTCGAGGAAGAGCCCGAGGGGTCGTAGCCCATCATCATGGGCTGGTCAAAGGTCATGATGCTTTCGTATTCGTACATTGTTGTTGTTGTTGTTGTTGGAATGTCCTCTGTTGAAGATGGAGAGGGAATGTTGACTGTTGTTTCAGATGAAAGAGAAAGTGTTGTTGATGTAAGTGCCGGTGAAGGAGCAGCTGTGATAGTCGTTGAGGAAGACAGAGAAGCTGGTGAAGATGTCTCAATGATAGTTGTCGTCGAAGAGGCTGCCGGTGAAGGGATAGATATAGAACTCTCTGTCGAAGGAGAGGTGGCTTCTTTCATATCTTTTTTTTCCCTTGTCCTCCCCCCCCCAAGCTCAAACTAGAACCAGGCAACGACAACCCCAAAAGGATAATGTCATAAAAGATGACACACACACACACACAAGCAGTCAACAACTATGTTGCCCAAGTTTGTCCAGTAGTCCGAAACAAGGAGTGACCAAAAAAGCTTCAACACCACCTGACCGGCGAGTCCGTCATAACTTTCTTTGCCCGTGATGGTAACGCCAAAAAGAAAAAAGACCGATATATAATCGAGGCTTGGAAAATAGGCAGGTAGATTGTCTGCAAAAGGGGATTGGCTGTCTTGTTCAAACACATCTCCATCAAGAAGAGGAGGCGAACTTCGGGGAGATATATAGAAAGCGGCAACCTCTTGGGGCAGGAGAACAAAAAAAAAAAAAAAAAAAGCTTAAACCTTAGCTTCAAGGTCCCAAGGTTGGTGGTATGTCCCCCCCAAGACGAGAAAGCATGTTCAGTCCTCAACCCATCTAAGCTAGGACTTCCCAACTTGGAGAGCTGTAAACTTCCAATGCCACCCTTCCCCAAAATCAAGACTTTTGTTACCTCAAAGATTGGGCCGTCTTAGCAGCAGTGCCTGCCTGCCTACCTGCCCCCCCCCCCCCCGGACAGGGAGGGGTGGTGGTGACGAAGAAAAAGAAGAACAAAATGATAGCCCCATCCCGAAAAGCTGTGCTTGGGTGTGGGTATGAGTCGTCTTTTCTCGCTTATCCCCTGTCTCCAACTGTCTCCTCCCAAGCAAAAAAAATGACCAAAGGGGAAAAAAGAAGCCGTTAGACATAACGGGAGGGCGTCTGATCACGCGTCTCACAGCCTGCCATCTGCCCCCCAAACCGATATGTAACATCCAGTCTTATGTGTAGTGTGGTGTGGTTGCGGGTATGGGTTGCGGTGTGGTGGTGGTGCCCCCCCCCCCCCCCCCAAATCTTAGCCCCGAGAAGCCTCGATACCACGCCCGAAAAGGGAAAGGGAGTCTACACTATCCCAAGCTCCAAACTCTCAAAACGTGGTCTTAGACGCCGTGCAGAGGGCAAAAGGGCAGATTCCGATTCAATCTGGTTTCCAGCGCGGCTCTCACAGGCTCTCTTTGCCCATTTCAGTACACCTCCTTCTCTCCCATTGGTCAGACACACAACTGCGCCTCGCTTCTATTGCATGTTTCTCTGCAGCGAAATTGAAGGGCTTCAAAGGTTTCAAAAAAAGAGAAAGACTCGGTAGCCGCAGCCGTGCTTCAAAGCCATCCGAAGCCGAAAGCTAGTCCCTTTCTTTTCGTTTGGCATGGCAAAGTCCGTTCCAATTCCCCCCCCCCTTCGCCTTTGGCGGCCTCATCTTCCAAAAGCCAGCCGCTTCCGTATAGTGGAACCCCCGCCTACGGCGCCGGGTCCCGGTACACTAATGAGGCGCCGAGAAAGTCCGCTAAAAATATGGCGCAGCTCCTGGGGCTGAAAAAACAACAAACAAAAACTGTCACTCACCGTCCCAGTCCGTCCCCCGTCGTTTAGAGCAATTATCGCGAGACAGGAAAGCGGAATGGAAAAACGGTGAGCAATGATGACAGCAAACCCCAAACTCAAACGCCCACCGTGCCCCATGCCGACACCGGAGAAAGCCTTACGTTTCCCTTCCGGGTCATACCAGCTGCTACCAACTATTCAGCTGGGCCCCCGGGCTGGAAGTCGTCATTGCACTGATCCCGGCTTGCCATGTGCCGGCGCCACAAACTTGCCTCATACTATTAGTTATCCGTATTATATCCTACATACCTTACTTACACAGTTGCCCCGGAGGACAGCCGCCGTGGGTTGGGTTGCACAACACACACATGCCGCGGCTGTTGATATTGCTGCCATCAGCTGTAAACGAGGGAGAAAGAGAAAGCCGTTGATTCCAGCCACCACCGATACCACCACCACCACCCCCTCCTCCTCCACACCACCACAACACCCATTACTACCACCATCCGCGCTTGTTAAGCGACCAAGATGGATGCCTGCTCGTATGGGAGCCCGGTCCATGCAAGATCCGGCAGCCGCAAGTGGTGGTCTCCCGTCTTCCCATCCTAGATCCATCCCATACGTTGCGTTGCCTAAGCTTGCGAGCCCACCACCACCACCCCAGCTCCCGGTACTTCGTACCTTGCGTCACCCATCGCATGTCGTATGTAGGACCCTGACCGGGAGAGTCATCCCATCACCCGCCTCACCGAATCCCCCTCTTCCACCCCAACCGCCTCAGATACTCCCCACGTACGTCAACACCACCCCCGTCAACACAACCGCCAACCCCCAAACACCAGCATAGACCCCAGCCCCAACCTGATCAACGCCCCTAATCCCCAATGCCGTGTCCAGATACGTGCCCACAACCGTAGCCACAACCGCCGCGCCCGTCCTCACAACCGAAACCTTGGTCTTGTCCTTCCACCCCCACAAATTCCACTTCACCGTCTCCCCCAAGCTCGCGCTCGCAGGATCAAACCTCTCATTCTCCTCATCCTTGACCGTCCCCTCCGGAGCCGTAACCACAGGCGCAAAGATGAACCTCCTAGCAGCCCACCCCATCAACAGCCCCAACACTCCCGTCGCGATCCCATCCGCCCCAACAAAGATCCCAGCCGGCTCAACAGCAGGCTTCACAGTCGGGATCCCCTCAAAGTGAAGCACAAACACATCCGACAGGAAAGTCCTCCCCGCCAAAAACAACACCACACTGTAAACAAGCCCCGCCTGGAGACTAGTCAGAGCCTGAATCCACCTGTCGGCGACGATCTCCTTGTTCGGTGTGGGAGCAGTCTCCTTGTCGGCAGAGAAGTGACGCAAAAGGAGGAACGGCAAGGCTGTTGATACGACCTCCACACCGAGGTAAGCGCCGGCGGTCAACCAGCGAATGCCGTAAAAGACAGACACAAGGAAGGTCTAGTGTGTACACAGCAAATATGCGCGTCAGTTTCCATCGTGGCTGTGCCAAACGTGCTTATACCGAACAGGAAAATCCCCGGATTTTTGCGGGATCGGAGGAAGCAAAACACTTACCGCAGGACCATGCGAAAGCAAAGCCAGCGAAGCCAAATCCCAACCGTCAAAGTCACCGAGCCATCCCAGTGCTAGCACGAGTCTGCCACCCCCCGGAAAAAAAACCGGTCACGTTAGTCTCTTCTCATCCCGTTTATCTCTTCTCGTTCTGACCGACCGAGCTGAAAAATCCAATCCTTTTCTCAGCCCTGCCTCAGCCTTATCAAAAAGCTGACCAAGCTCAAGCTCCCCCCCATCACAAAAACCCAAACATCACCAAAAAAACCGAAAAAAAAAACCCGAGGTAGTAGGTAAAAGGTAAAACTCACATCTTCCACCCAACCACAACCCCATCATCCCTCACATCCTCCAGCATCCCATCCACCCCCTCCCCCTTTGCCAGGTAGTTCACCCCCCACCGTCCCAAAACCCCAACCCCAAAGCTCATCCCCACCCCCAGCGCCAACCTCGCCGTGTCCCCGGGCAACGACCGGGCGACCGCAGCAGGAGCAGCAGCGACAGCATCCCCCGCGGCGACCTCGGCGCGCGCGGCAAGGTGGGCAACCGTGTCGGACGCCTTTTCCACCGCGGTCAGAGCCTCGGCCGCGGCCTCGACCGCCGCGTCCTTGATTCGGGGCATGATGGCTGTTCAAAGTTATTGGCGCGATACCAGAATTTTCTCAAAATTCAAAATTCAAAAAAAAAAAAAAAAAACCCCGTGAGGCGGCGCAATGGAGCTTCGTGTTTTTGTTCGACGCGCAGATCCAACCCAATCAATCCAATCTCACTCCCCGTCCCGTGTCGTGAGAGAAAAAAAAAAAGATTATGAAAAACCAGCGTTCAAGTCAAAAATCTCCTAGCTAGCGCGATTCTCATCAATCCAAACTTATATCAAGCAGTGTGTCGTGTCAAAAAGTCGATGGATGCAACAGCCAAGGTACCGTAGTTGCTCAGAAGAAAAGCTCCAACAAACGCGCGTGGGAAACAGGGGGGGACACCTACTTACCTGTGTGTGGATACAAGTGACGTCTTTGCCAATCCCCACCACCCCCAACTTCTTCCTCCTCGCTGCACACACCTACCTTACCTACCTGTAACCAAACAACCCCGCGTTTCTTCTTCTCTTCCCTCCCCCCCCCTCACCCCCCCCCCCTCCCCAACCAAGTCCTACCACCTACCTTACCTTACCACCACCATCTCTCCAGGGCACTTGCCTTGCTTGTCGTTCTCAGCTGTTTGTCAACAATAACCGACTGCTGCCCAAAGCTCCCCATCCATCAACATCATCATCTTCATATTCAACCAAGTCAACAAAGAGACATTCAACACTCCTCTTATTATTTTTGATGCGCTAAATGCTACCCTCATTAACACACGCGCAGTTCTAATCAAGCTCTGGATACCAGGCATCGGGTCATTGACGTGGACATGTGAGTCGGCTGCCTGAAGTCTGTTTGCTGGTCCTCGTCCAACCAATCCCAGCTTCAGTCTTCACCGTTCCGATTCTTTTCACAATCGCATCATCTTCTTTTAGCTTTGTACATTTCTTTATTATTCCAAGTTTGATTAGAGCAAAACACTCGTTTATTTTGTCTCTGAAAGACAGTCGCCCGCTAACCGCTCGAGGATTCGCTCGACGCTCGCACACAGCCCTCACTTTAACCTCGTGAAGCTGGTCGGCTCCCCGGTCCATGCCCTGCGACATGAACAGGACGCGACGCTCTCCACTCTTCGGTGCTAAGGGCCGTTGGCGGAGCGACCTCATTTACAATAGTTCAACAATATAAGGTACATAAGAAAACAGAATCCCTCGTCACATCATAAAAGCCCGCCCGAGCGAGACCATCGCGAGGATTTCCCGCTCGAAACAACAAACCCGAATAAGCCCACCGCGAGCTTATTCCTCCATCCGGCCGAATACACCGTCATCGTCCTCCTCGCTTCGGCCGCGGGAGCGCATGTCTTCGTCATCCTCGTCCATGACGCTCTCAGCCTCCTCCATCTTGACGTCTACCCGGCGGAGCTCTCCTCGGGTGAAACTCTCAGGGGCCCTGCTAGGGTAACTGTTCATAAAGCTGCTACCCAACATGGCCTCTTCGAGAAACTTGGGAGGGAGGGGTGGCACTGGAGGTGCGTCGGCTGGAAGGTGGACCGTCCGTGAAGACCCGTTGTGGCTACCGAAACTGCAACCCAGCAGGGCAGCAGCAAGCTCACTGTCAGCCTGACCGGTAGCATTTCTGCCAGACGATGTTGGTCTTTGGTCCTGGCTGAGCTGTCGGAAGTGGCCAAACCCGGACCCGTTTGGAACGCTGCCAAGAGCTGAACTTCCAAAGGGCGCAGACTGATACGACCGGGAAATCCCACTGCCGTTGCTGTACCTCTTGCTGAAGTTTCTATACGACGCATTCGCAGCGCCGAGGGTGTCCAGCTGCGGCGGGGGTGTGGTATCGGCCGAGCTCCGGTCCTGAGGATCCGAGAAGCCGCTCGCTGGGGGCGATGCCGAGCCCTGTTCGCTGTTGAAGTCCCGGGCCGAGTCTGGGGGTGTGGTGGCTGAGTCCTTGTTCATAGCAACGAGCACCGAAGCAGCCTCGAGCAGCTGCACCTGCTGGTGCTTCGATATCAAGAGCTTGGAAGTGTAGGACCATTCTGGGGTATGTTCCCACCTGAGGACAGAAAAGTCAACAAAAGTGTTCAAACAGCACAGTCGACAAGCCACGGCCGGCATGGGATACCTCGCTCCACACTCAGGGACCACGTAGTGGGAGAGGGTAGGGAAAGGAAAATGGGCACAAACAAATGCTTGGTCAGGCAGCTGCTATGCTTGTATCCCTTCCCGCACTTCTCGCAGCGAAGCTCTGGGCGATTGCTCTTGCGTCCACCTTCCTTGACCAGGGGCTGTCCGTCGCTTGCTCTTCTAACGCGAGCTTTCTGGAAGGCCGAATCGGCGTCATCACCCGAGGCGTCGTTGAGCTCGTCGTCAATCGCATTCTCCTGCAGGTTGCTCATACCCGTCCCGGCCAGGAATCTGCGACTAGGCAAGCTTGCTGGCGGAGACGGCAGACTTCCAGCTACCACGGACCGGGAGAGACCATTCTTGGACAGTGTGTTTCGGCGGGCCGAGATCTGGAGGGGCATGGACCCGTCGCCGGATTCCGTAAAGGCGGCGGCTACGGCTGCAACATTAGCGCCCGTGTTTGTCATGCTCTTGCGACGGGTAACGCGGTGGGTGCCGTTGAGGGTGGCTCCGATGATGGAGTGGGAGTGGTTTCGGGAGTGGGATTGGCGGCTCAGGGAGAGGCCCCCTGGGACCGATGTCGACGAGGGCATGGAGGGTCGGTGGTTTAGGGGTCGAGAGGTTTGTTGAATTTCCTGGACGAGAGAAAGAAGGTTGTGGTCAGCACATGTTCTCATGTTCCGTCTGCTCAACAAGTCCTGCAGTTGGGTGGGAGCCGACGCCGCGCTTTGCCGGTGGTGAGAAGAGGCCTAGCTACCTTGGAAGAGGCCATTGTGAAAGCGGTGCAGTAATCCAACTGGCTGCACAGCTCTGGCAGTCTGCTTGCTGCTATATCCAAACACAAAAAGTTACCAAAAAAAAGAGTGAGTGCTGATCAAAACGCGTGCGCTTGGTGGTGAGACGTTATGCAAATGCTGTAGGTGGCGGCAAGGGGGGAAGAGAGGTTCGCGAAAAGGTGTTGGTGGTTATGTCCAGTGTTTGGGATGGCCCGTCGAGATTCCAAGCGCGGGGAGCAATAATAATTTCGGGCGTAGCAGCTTAGGAGAGAGTGCTAGGGTATGGCCAGGGGGGGGTGTGGGTGACTCTTCAGCCAATCTCGATTCGCTGTCGTGATAGGAGTCCAGAAGATGAGAGATCGCCGACAGAAAATAATAAATTTCCAATTGCTTCTGGAGAAAGGTGGAAGGACCAAAAAATAATAATAATAACAGGAGATGATGCGAGCAGGTAACCTGAGTGGCTGTGCCTGCCGTAGGTAAGGTAGGTCACGGCGCAGACTGAACAATGGAAAAGAATGGGCCGTCAGGAGGGATGGATGGATGGATGGATTGTAGGCTAGTGGCCTGGACGATTGCTGGGGTGGAGGAGGCGGGGCGCGTGGCATGCGACGGAAACAAGGCAATGGAAAATCGATGTTGAATAAGTCAATCGCTGGCCCTGTCCCTTGGGGAAAAAAAGGAGCAGAAAAAAAATAATTTGTAAAAAGGGGGACTTTTTGTTCACAAAGACAGGACAAGCCGCCGCTGCGTGTTTGGCGGGAGGCTAGACACACCACCGGTTCCCTACCAGACCATCTTGCCTTACCTACAGACTAGGTACCGTACACTAGCATCCGCCTGTCATCTTTGCACGGAGGCTGCATTTGTGTCGAAACTGACAGCCCTCAGCAACTGGCAACGCATGCATAAATTCATCCAACCTGCCCGACCTGAACAGAAGCCTGGCTGGCCGGCCTTGGACAGCCGTGGAAGGGGTGCGAATTGCAAGCAAGTCACCAACAACGGGGTACGTGGCCCACAAAGACTCCGGGCTGCCCTGGTTTGTACACCCCCTACACCTTACCTCATCAACCGCTGATGATGCTCTGCTGGAGTGACATCTTTCTCGATTGGTACAGACCCGACCCGTTCGTTCACTGTGAACATAACTTGGAACAACCTGACCTAGGTTTGCCCCCTCCCCTCCCCCCCCCTCCCCCCAAGGACAGCGCCTCTTCATGCCTTGCCGAATGCATCCGCGCGTGTTTGGGAAGGCGGTCTCAGTGGTTGGAAAATCACCGCAACCTCCTTCCGGGCAGGGCAGTTCTTCGTCAGCTGCCTTTCGGGTCTGGTTGCCAGCTGCGCACTGCACATAAAAAAGGATGCATGCACTGTAGGAAAGCCGGTGCGGGTGACCATGGACAGTGGTGGGCCAATATTGCGCTTGTTTCTGGAAGTTGACTTGTCCGTCCCTGCGTGCAACAGCGTCAACAACTGCAGGCTGGGGGAAGCTAGCTGATTGGGATGAGGTGGTGGGTGTGAAGCCGATATTGGAATTGGCTCGGCATCTGGAAATCTGTCTCTTCAACTGGGAATATATGTAGTGTAGTGTAGACAATGATTTGCATGGAGGGTCTCCCGGATCGCAAGATAAGCTTTTTGCTATGGGCTATCGGAACAAGATAAAATCGCTGATGATCTGGACCTGCCATTGCCGAACTCGGTTCAGATCGCCCGTTCTCAAGATTTTTGGACATGTACATAGTGTACAACACCGGGCTCTCCATCTTGCCTTCGGTCTGCCACTCTTCGTACAGTGGTCCTCTCTCCGTACAGACGCGGCCTCGGTGTAGCAACCGCCGTGTGACCCCGTCTGAATGGAACTTGAATGCCTTGCTTGGGACAAAGCGGTGGCAGCTGCCGCCGTGTCACGAGTCCTGGGCCATGGCTAGGAAAACTCCGTCTCCACAATGACTCAATGGGGTCATCAATGGCCAAAGTGTTCATGTTGCGTGTCTTTTTCTGCTCTGTTCATTGACCGAATTGCACAATTCCCTCGGCCAGTTTCGTAATAAGCGATATCAGTTGACGCTTGCCACAGTGGTGCTCGCCAGTACACCAAAAAAAATATCACAGCAGAGGGGTGTGTGTGTGTGTGTGATAGCTATCGGCCTAGGAACAGGAACGCAAGCTTGATGATACCCGCATGTCGCTACTTATGTACCCCGCCTGTCGTGTTCCCCATCCGGGATCGCCATCTTTCCTAGCTTGAAAGCCATTGCTGGGAAGAGGGGCTGGACCTGGATGGGGTCATGAGGTGCTGTGGAGCCAAGCTTCTCCTCACGAAGCTCCCGGCAGTGAGGCCATTCAGCGCAAAGTAGAGAAATGACAGGATACTGAGTTGAAGTAATACCTAGTCTCTTAATACCTACAGAAGCCACCAATTCAAAGGACATGAGTGTTTTCCAACTGTGAAGACCACTCATTGATTCAGACCTCTCTTCAGCTCAGCCGTTAGATATCAGACACCTTGATGAGCTCGATCCCACACAGTTAAGAACCACATACCTATATAATAACTCTGGGTTAGAAGCTTTCTCAGATGTAAGCAAAAATTCCAAGAGTGCCACTGTGGAATTGCTGCTCTGAAACTTTTTATGATTCTGGACACAGCAGAGACCCATTACAATTGTCTCTGTGTCTTTGTTCAACTGTCTTATCAGCGTGCCAACTTCCCAACTGGCAAAAGATCCACATTTCATCCTTGAAGCTGAACGGCCGCACTGTGCATCGGGGCTGTCATCGGCGCTAACAACACCCCCTCCCTGCACAAGCCTAAAGCCTCTCCGCTTTCAACGCCCACGGGCGGTTCATGCAGCGCGCCAGCTTCACCCGCAAGGAACTGGCGCACCAGGAACTGACAATATATGAGGCATAAGGTAGGGACTTTTTCGTTTCAAGAACACCAATTGACTATGTCAGAGTAGAGGCCGCCCATATCAGTCCACCATCTCGGCTCACCAATTGACCGCCGCCGCTTATGATCCGGGCCGGGCAGGCCTACATACATCTCTATATATCCTGCGGAGTATCTTCAAGAGCAAGGCGAGCTTGCGTCCTTTCAGCACTCCGCAAATCCACTCCTGACACAACACCAGCCGCCTGACCAATGATCTCGGAGCACGCAACCCCCTCCTTCACCCGATTCGGCTCTTTCTTTGACAGGGCTCGAGTCGTTGTCATCGAGAGTGTCCCACAGTCCCGGAAAATAGGTACATACCGGCCAATCGTCAAGATCACCGGGTCGTTGATCAAGGGGAAACAAGACGGGCCAGACTGGCCTTCGTGCGTGCCTAGCTTTCCACACTTTTTTTTTATTCCTGAAGACTACGTAGTTTTGGAGTCTTGACCTAACACAAGGTCCCCACTATCTACGCCGCCTCACCAAAGCAGTTGGACGGCATCACTGCTACCTCGCTCTTAGACGACGCCAATCTGAGACCAACCACCGACTTTGCTCTGCTGACAAGTCGGATCTCCGAAGAAGAAAATTTATCGTCAGAGACGGCACGGAGCTGGAACCGAGAGATATCCTTTGGCAGAACCGGCAAGCCACACAACGTGGCTCGAGATCTCATCACTCGATCGTCTGCTTTGCCCTTTTGTCATCGGGCTTCTTTCAGGCACATATTTTGTCGGTCCACAACATGGGGATGCTACGTCGGATTTGTGATGCGTCCGTCTCGTTGTTGCTAATAACAAGCCAGTGCTTCAATTTCTGCCGGACAGGGCAGAAACCAGACAGGAGGAGTTGCTCGTTGTGTTTCAAAAAGAAGAAAGCCAGACAAGCAGACAAGGGGCATTCGCCGCGCAAAAACAATGGCAATCATAGCAAAAGCCTAAACTTGGTCATCAAACAAAGTCCAACAACAGCTTTACCATGGTACCACAGGGCGCATTTAAGCATGAAGACCCGATGTGTTACCACCTCTTTGGTATGACACACACACACACACACACACACATTTCTAGAATCCGAATATCTCGAAACAAAAGTCCTGCTGAGGTAAGTAAGAAAAGGGCATATGTTGTCCTTTTTATTAGCCAGCCAGCCAGCCGGCCTACCTATTCATGTAGCCCCTCGGGTGGCATGACGCAGGACACACCACCTACCAGGTCTCGTGCCTGGCTGGCCTCACTGACACACCCCATTTCCCATTGTACTGTACCAGAGAAGAAGGAAGAAAAAGTGTGTGCAATGACCATAGAAGACCAGGGAAGCAAATGACGTTGAGCAAAAAAAGCGGCCACCTGACTTTTTATTTTTTTTATTCTCGACAGCTACACTATGCACAACCACGACAGTTTACGCAACCTTTTCTTTTTGGGGTACGTAGGACAGAATAGTCGCTATAAAATCGGCACTGTATACACTACATGTACACAAGAAAAGTTGGAACACCAGGAACGAACCGCTTTTTTCTCTTCTCCTTCTTCTTCTTTTTACCGACGACTCCCGGATTTTCAAACGGTTGAAACCCGCAACGGCATCTAGACAAGGATTTTGTTTTCACCAGATCGACCGGCTCCGGAAGGGGGTAGGGTGATCGATCGGTCGGCTCGGGTTATCCAGTAGCTCGGCTGGGGAGGACCTGAAGCGAGCATACATATTGAATATCATTTGTGGGGATGAAAAGCAGGAAATAAGTGAACACACATATGAGTTGACTTAGAGATATAACACGTAAAAAGTAACGACAGGTCCCAGCATTCCTTTCCTGTCAAGGGATGATGCTGTAAGTCAGCCAACATGTATGTACACTATGTATGTAAACCCTAGCTTCGCACCTTTTTTCCCCCCAGGGCTGACGAACGACGGGTCCTGTTCTGTACCTGACTAAATATGCGTTGCCACGCGATTCTGGAAAATTACCGATACCGTGGTTGGGAATGAGACTTTTTGACTTTCCGGACGGTACCTTATGAATTGGCTTGGCCGGCGATTCCGGTATCCCTTGCATTAGGAGATCGAAAAACGCTCCGTGTTCCTTGTCATGTTTGGAAGTCTCTTCCCTGGCGAAGAGGTTTCCTAAAATAAAGACGATGATGGTTTTTTTTTTTTTTTTTGGGAAAACGGAGGACAATAGGAGACTAGTTCCTTTTGACACTTTGCATTTTGCCACAATTTTTGTGGCTGTTGTTCAAAAGCTAGGGTCCGGTGAACGGAGGGAGGTGTGGTTGGTGATGATGTGTGGCTTGAATATGGAAGTTGGAAAGACGGAATTGGACATTATTATTGAACACTGCCCCTCAGCTTTTTCACACGAGGCGGGCTTCTCCGATGAATTGAACCTTCCTTTTTGGCGGAAGCAGCACGAGCGAGATTCGTACAAGTGACACTGGAATTCTTTACTTAATCCGGTCTCCTGTGAGTGACGTTGGACACAGACATCCATCCGTCTTCGGCAGGCTTCTTCTTCTTCTTCCAGCCTTGCGAACATCACGACATTCACACACCACCTGGAACCAAATTCCCTCAGCCACCTCACCTATGCATAACCAACTCAGATCTCACAATTTTCCTTTTCATCATCATGATCATGTGCTCCTTCAAAAAATCGGAAAAATGTGGCGTCGAGTAAGAATACGTAGGCCGAGTGAGGTGATCAGCTTCCAAGAGGTGGGATATCAGCTTGGCAGCTGGATTTCATGAGTGAATGAATGAGGTGACTTGCGATAAGAACGTCTCGAAAGTGAGGGGTGTGACTGATAAGAGGATAAGAGACTACTTACACCTAAACTCTCCTTACTCTTTGTTGCCCCCTTTTCTAGCTTCGGGAAATTATTGTTTGACTCTTGCATCCTAAAATCCTAGTGTATCAATTGACCTAGAACACATCCTTTTTTAAAGCTTTCAATTTGTTGTTGTTGATATCGAATAACACAACATGTCCGACGACGTCTTCAGGCGTACTGGCCGTGGTGGGGCTGGCAACTTTTACAGCAAGAAGGATATAGAGGATGTCCAGAAGGCTTCGGATGCTTCTGCTGTGAGTTATTGCATTCATCCCATCTTACTGTTGTATCTCAACTAACACCGCAAAGGACGTCGAAGCCCAAACCGACCTCACCAAGACTGCCACTGCCCTCCATCAGCAACCCGCCTCTGTCCCCTATTCCCGCGGCGGCAGAGGAGGCGCGGGCAACTTCTACGACGCAGCAGACACCGCTGCCTCGGCCAAGCAACAGTCCGAAGACGCGGAGCGCACCAAGAAGGCCGTCGCAGCCAGCATAGCAGCCCGTCAAAAGACCGGCGGGACTGGCCGTGGTGGGGCAGGTAATTACGGAGCGGCTGCCGTCCCAGGGGCGGACCTGCCGACGCCGGAGGATGAGCAGCAGAAGAAGTTGGCGGAGGAGGAGATGGAGATGAAGGTGCTGAAGGAGGTCGAAGAGCAATTGGGCAAGCCGCCTGGGGCTTACCATAGGCCTGGGCCGGAGGAGTGAATGATGAAGTTTCAGTTGTGATATTTCCTTTGATAGTAGCAAAGTTACATGTAATAATGAGTTAGGTAAAATGCCAAGAGCCCCTCCATCCCCGCTTATTGCATTATTTCATCGAAATACACCGTAAGGCTGTAAGAAATCCGGCCAGTCACCGGCCGGCAAGCGGGCGGCAAATCCCGACTTCTGTGACTTTCCGCAAATCGCAGACCCCGGCCAAAAAAGTTGATTCCATTGCTTGCCATCACCATCGTCACCGTCCACCACAATCCCACCATCGACGACAACCACCACCACCATAACCTGCGATAGTATATCATCTTGTCGCATTCCAATCGCTACATGTCCACAGCCCCCGTACAACCCCAAGCTACCTCTTCTTCATCCTCTCAACAACAACCCCGCAAACCCGAATCCAAAATGTCCGCAGTAGCCATCGGCGCGGGAGTAGCAGTCGCTGCCTTTCTCGTATGTTTTCCCTCCTTCTATTTACCGCATAAAAATCTCGCTAACACCCACAACAGGGCAGAGCAGGCCTCGTAGCCTGGCGTCGCTCCCGCGGCGGCGTCGGCGCCCTCGGCAAGGCCTTTTACAAGGGCGGCTTCGAGCCCAAGATGAACAAGCGGGAGGCGTCGCTCATCCTGTCGCTGCAGGAGAGCTCCATCACAAAGGAAAAGGTCAGAAAGGCGCACAGGACGCTGATGCTGCTCAACCACCCCGATCGCGGGGGGAGCCCTTACCTGGCGACCAAGGTAAATGAGGCGAAGGAGTTTTTGGAGAAGACTACTTCTTCGTAGGGGGTAACACTGGGAGATAAAAGGGGGTTATGGGTGGAAATAGATGGATTAGCGGGGAAATGGATGGGGGCAGAGCAGGTGAGAAGAGGGGATTGTACAAAAAGTTATCTTGCGTTTCGGAGGGGTGCATAAGAGGGAGGGCATGCATCATAGCATTGGCGTTAACGGGACTACTGTTTTTGGTTTCTCTGGATGGATGGTTGGTTGGTGGACAAGCAAGCAAGCAAGCAAGCAAGCGTTGGTGCTGGCTGGTTAGCAGGTGGATGGATGGTCATGATCTAGAAGGGGCGGGGAAGGGGGGATATGTTTGAATGAGGAAGAGCTGTATTTTTATATTGCGGTGGTGTAGAGAGGTCATGATATGACCGAGGAACTCTCCTCTAATACGAAAACAAATTTCAAAAATAGCGAAAACTCAAGGAGCAGGTATTTATGTTGGAGGGGAAAAACTCTATGAAACACGGCATGTGAGATTAGGAAAGTCATAAGATTCATTTGTCGTGCAACCCGACTAGGCTAGCAATGCCTTCATATACTCAAAGTGTAACTTTCACCTCCATCAAAAAGCGGGTTTAGCTCAGTTGGGAGAGCGTCAGACTGAAGTCCACTTCAATCATTAATCTGAAGGTCATGTGTTCGATCCACATAAACCGCACTTGATATTCTTTTTTCGATTTCCACTACCGCCGCCAGGTCCAGAACCCTTTCCCACCCAGATGTGGATATCTTCAAGCATCACCATCATTTATTTTTCCCATCCCATAGTTCTCATCACCACTACGTCACTTCCCCAGATATCATACCCAAGCTTCTTATAACCTCTCTCTCCTTCCTATTCAGGACTGCCAGAGTCGTTCATGGTGATGGGTATCAAACCCCCCTCGACGCCCACCCAGGTTTTTGGATATTAGGGTTTCTTTTGCCGGCTGAATTCACAGAACTTTTGTATTTTTTTTTTTTTTTTGAAAATATCTCAAGTGATATTTGGGATGCTGGAGCTGGGAAGCAAGCAAGCATGCATCCCCACGTCATGCCATGTGTAATAAAACACATCAGCAGATGGGAGCATGATCTGATAACAAACATCCATCCATCCCCCACACAGTTCAGCACAGTATTTGGTTGAACTTCCTCCACAAAAGCCTCCACAACGAAATCTCGAGATCGAGATCGTTGATGTTGACCATCTGCCGTTATCCGATCTCGGTTTGGTTACAAGACATCCCTATACACATAAAAAAAAGACTATATGCCCATCAATAGAGTGAGCATTCGCGATTCTCGAAGAAAAAATAGAATATCAAGATGGAATCTTTTGAACCCCCCCCCCCGGTCCCGCGGGCCCCGGCCCGGGGGCCCCCCACCCCCCCCCCACACCCC
>JAULSY010000097.1:0-70431 GCA_030512305.1 Cercophora samala | reverse complement strand
CTTACACCCGGGGCCCCTCCCCAACACCCCCCCCCCCCCCCCCCCCTCGAAAACCGTTATCCTTCAACCTTCCCCCCAGCAGCTCACCGTCGATCACGATGATCTTAATCAATACACCCCCCCCCCCCCCCCCCTTTCCCTCTTCCCCCTTCCCGATCTCCACAAACCCACCCAAAAAACCCAGTGGATATATATTCCCCTCCACACACACACACAAGTCCACACAAAGTCCACAAATATCCCGAAACCCTATCCTAGCTCAGCTAACACAAGCGAAAAGCCAAGCAAAGCACGGCGAGTTGGAGCGAGTCCTCTATTTCCACTGTGTTGGATTTTTATTTCTGCTGTGCTCCACCCACACTAACCAGGAAAAGAATGCTTCACAATGTCAGCCACACCCATCTTTTGCAGCAACTAACATACCACAGCATTAAACAACAACCAGCGACGTGCACCTGCATCAACTAGCCATTGAACTGGCCATTGAACTGGCCATTGAACTGGCCATTGAACTGGCCATTGAACTGGCCATTGAACTGGCCATTGAACTGGCAATTGAACTGGTAACTGAAGGTGGGTGGAAGTGCAGTGCTTTGGTATATAGAAGTGCTGGTGTAAGTGCTGGTGTAAGTGCTGGTGTAAGTGCCGGAAATCTAACCTTTACCCGGCCAAAACTCCCATTTTCCATCGCTCAAACGGCATTTACAGCCTTAATTCATCGCGATTCAAATGTACCTATCATTAACGGTCTTGCGTAAAAGGAATTTCCTGTCTTTTTGATATGCTCATTGCTGCAAAAAATGCCTGTGGCTGACATTGTGGCGGGACGCGGTGGGGTCATTCTATTCCTGGTTAGTGTGGGTGGAGCACAGCAGAAATAAAAATCCAACACAGTGGAAATAGAGAAACCGAGTTGGAGTCCCGGTAGACCCGCCCCGGCTGCCCCGGTTCACTTTCTGCTCCAATCCCCCCCTCCGTCCGGCACTCCCGAAGTCCGGGGACCGGGGGCATATCGTTTCCCGGTACCGGTCCCAAAGAGACAAACAAAATGGAGGAGGGTTGTTCGCTAATACCTAAACATCAACCCATTGGTACTCAAGTCAAAAGAGGTTATGCGACATGTATCATGTCTTTATTTGTCTTTATTTTGTTTTGATATTCTTGGTATTTTCTCCCTTTTTTATCGTCTTTGTGACCGAGCGCGCGAGGCTCATGTATTTGTTCAACAGCTTGTCGGAAGAGTAAATCCCAGACCAGCATCAAGATACCAAGGGCTCAAGGTCAAAGTATCAGTAATCCCCCAGTCTCTACTCTCTCTCTCACTCATTCATATCCATCCATCCCATTCCATTCCATCATACCCTCATCATTAAAAACATCCTATCCCACAAAGTTCTCACAAAAGAAACACACACACACATATATATAATGCATTCATGCAAACCACTCACTTTCGCCATCACCACCTAGCCTCAGACAGACAGAAAGCCCACAAAGCACCAAAACCAAATAATCACATCAGTAGGTTCAAATTGTCGTCCCCTCAAAGCAAGCCCTCATGTTCAATCGGTAAAGCATCATCCAATCACCCATCAAAAGCTCGGTTTCTCTCGGTACATCTCTCTTTTCTCTCTCTCCTTCTTTCGTCTTCTCCTCTTTTGCGCTGTTGTTCCTGTGCCTGTGCCTGGTGCCCGCATCTTCCCTAGCTCCCTCAGGTCTCAATGCCTTATTAGATTCTCCAAGGTACCATCGTGCATTTGCATCTCGTTGGTCCAGTGGTCCCAGTGCCAGCTCACCGGAACTCCATACCCGCCGCCCCAGAAAATTCACCAAAAAAAAAGAGAGAGAGAGGCTAGTGTTGAGCGGGTCGTGCCGCCGTCAAAAACACAACCCCGCCCCCCCCCCCCCCTTTTTTTTTTGAGCTGTCCCGGTTGGTGGTGGTGGTGGAGTCTTTCCCCCAAGATAAAAAAGAACACCAACCATTCCGTTCTCGGCTTGACGATCCGATGCTTGGGTGCGTTCCGGAGTATTCACCCCCTGTCAATCCAGAAAGTCGGTGACCGCCACAACACAGAAAAAGATGCCCCCTGTCAGACCACGCAGAAAAAGAAGAGAAAAGAAAGAATCGACATTGACCCCTTTGTGCCCGCCGGGGATAAATCAAAAAACAATGCCCAATTGTGGATTTTGTTTGGTGTTGTTTGATGTGTTGTCTTCTTCGTGGCCCCCTTGTCCCGTCCCGCAGCGGTGTGATAAAGTATCTTGCAATAATGGAGTTGAGAGTTAAGTGTGATGAAAGTGCGTTGCAAATGTTGCCCCCCCTGTCGTCCAGCGCCGAAAATAACCGGGAACGCCCCCATCATGAAAAGAAAAGGAAAACAACATAACCCAACAATGTGAAGAAGAGAAGAGAATATGCTGTGTAAAGTTGTGTAGTGTGTTGTGGGTTTTGATTGTGTTCGAGAAAGAAGAAATTCGAGAGAATTGCCATGCCTGATGTTTGATTCCCCAATTCCATGTTTACCTTCCCAATCCCAAAAGCCCAAAGATATCAAAGTTCATTCCGTGTCGTCCCTTCTCTTTTTACCACCAAAGAACCATAGATTAATAAATGTTTCCTGATGCAGCAACATCCAGGCCTTAGTAAAAAAAGGTATTAAAAAAGCCTCCCGCGCCCTGAGAAAAGAAGTTAACTCAACCCTACTCCCCGCCTGCTCCCCAGAACCCACCAACCCAACCAAACGACAGTGAATTGTATGTAGTATGGTTTGTTTGTCGAATGGTTGGGGGTGTGTTCATGATATGAGTGAGGATGTTGATGATAATGCTGCCCCGCCCACTTGTTGAAAACGCCAAGCCACATGCAGATAAAAAGATGCTATTAGACAGATCCAAGCTGAAGAAGAGCCTCCACGGCGTCGCGCTCTTGTGCGTCGGCCACCATGACTCCCGCCAAGCCCGATGGTGGGATCTTGAAGTTCAACTGAGGTGGTCGCGCCATGCCGCCGGAGAAGGAGCGCATGCTGGAAGAATATACGTTGTTGTTGAAAGGTGATAGGTGGCGGTGGTTGTTGGACTGGGCCTGATAGGATGACGCTCGAAGCGCCGCCGCACCGACGGCTGCCCAGTCCTCGTCGTCGGTTGCGTCCTCGGGGTCGTCGCGGTCCATGGGGAAGTCCTCATCGGGCGCCTCGGAGCACGATGCTGATCCGGATCCGTCGAGCGACATTCTGTCGGCCTCGTGGTCCATCATGTTCATGAACCTGTCTTCGTTGAGACGGTCGTCATGAGAGAAGGCGGCTGATGAGGCGCCGCCGGCACTCGTCCCGAGCATGGCTGCGAGTCGAGGCCGGTCCAAGTGGTGCCACCCGGGGCCGCCCTTGTTGATAGGGATGCTTGTCGGGTAGGAGCTCCCGCCGGGCGACGTGCGGCGCGAGGGGGGGTCGTAGGCAGCTGCTCTGCTGCCCTGGCCCATCCGCTTCGCATGCCACCGTCCCCAGCCCACCTTGATAAACTCTACGTCACCATCCGGGCCACTGCCCACACCACCGTTTCCCTTTCCCTCTAGCGCAGCCACAACCAGCCTCCGGGCTTTGGCAGGCGGGATGCCCGCGAAACCGGGGACCGTGGTGGTCAGATAACCCATAATGTGGCGAATCGGCAACGGGCCCTGACCCAGCAGGATCTCGGGCAGGTGGCAGTTGGCCAGCATTGCTGACGTGATGCTTCCGGCCGAGTCGTACGGGGGCGATCCCGGACCGGAGTGCTCATCGTCGTGAGCGTCGCGGTCGTGCAGTTCCAGGTCCGAGTCGACCGAGGGCTCGAGGCCTGCCCTCATCAGCTGGGCGCGAAGGCCTACCGGAGGAAGGTTGGGAGATATCGAGTTGGGGGGAGTCGGTAGGTTGTTCGGATGGGTTGTCACAGGGACACTCCGGGCGGCCGCTACAGCAGTTAAGTTGTCTCGGCCGAGGGAGGGGGAGGAGGTCGTCGCGATATCGCGAGCAGCAGGAGCCATGGTCGCCATATTGACACTTTTGGGTGTTGAGTTGCTTCGAGCCGTTTCTACAAAGTGTCGCAGTCGTGGGTTAGCAGAGGTGTTTCTGATGGAGCCGGACACGGTGCGACGGGCCGGGAAGGGTAATGATGGGCAATGAGGTCGCTGCTTGCTGATACCGCCGGTAGCGATGACCATCGATCTGCTTGCTTGCTTGCTTGCTCGCTTGTTTGTTTGTTTACAAGCAAATATAATGTGCCCGGGGTTGGCGACAACAACGAACTGGGAACTGGGAACTGGGAACTGAGAAACTGAGAAACTGAGTCACACTCACCAAAGGACCGAAGCAAGTGATATGGGCAGCTTTGTGACTTTTGACCGGGGGAAGACGGTGAGTGTCTTGTCGGACAAAAGAGGGTAGTTGGCTGGCTTGGAGGCAGATGCTGCTGGCGATGATCTTCTGTGACAAGAGAAGGACTCTCTTGTAAGACTTGATGTCGTCGTGGGTTAGTTGGTCGCGATGTTGTTGCTTTGTCGAGACCAAGAGAAAGGAGAGCGGCAGGAATCGTGGCAGGCCATGCTAATATAAACCAAGCCTTGTTGGACAGGCCGGCGAGTCCAGAGGGCAGGCGGCGTGTGTGTCCCGGTGTCTTGCCCTGGTAGCGTACCTTGGTAGGTACCGAGAGCAGCACCCTGGTGCTGACAAGTGACGACTCACGGTGGGCACGGGGTACTGAGTGGTACATACACAGACCAGGGTGCCAAAGACGGCCAAGTGGGTGGCTTCCAGTCAAGAGCGAGCGAGAGGCAGAGGCGTGCACACAGCGAAATCATCACACAAAAATAGGTGTGTCTCGAAGGGGGGGAGGAGGGAGGGATGGGAGTCTGTCTGCTCGCCCCGTGCCACCCTCTCTCTAGTTTGCCCAGCTTTCCTTCATTCTGTCCTCTCTTATCCCCATCGATTCTCATCTCATTCATTTCCTAGCAAAACCATTGCTGGTAACGGTATGAATGGATGAAATGAATTATGATCTTCAAATATCGCGACGTTCAATTATTAGTTTGAGCCTCCACCCAAATGGATGTGCGCGCGCCCACAAACATTTATTAGGGTTTGCGACGATAAGGACCAGGTCGTCAATCGTGGATCTTGGTTATCATCACACGTTGAAAATGGCCCCGGGGGCCGGTGGAGATGCATTTCCAGTGGGTTGTGTAAGTGCACAGTGCGAAATGTTTGCCAGGAAACCCAGTTCCCTGGATGCTGGCGGTGGTTAATGACGACTTGTTCGTGCCCGGCAGCGCCATTTTTACCCTTTTCTCTCTTCGTCCGTATTCACTGTCCACTAACCGCCCCTCGTGCTCAATCTATGCAGCATAAGGTAGTGTACAAGCAAGGCACTTCTTCAGCGAGAAGAGCTCCAATCCCAGCCCCCAATTGGAAGTTGACCCCCAGCCCATGTGGCCCTTATCTAGACTACCCCCCTCCCCCCCCTTCACCACCTCGTGTGTCGTGCTGCTGATAGTGATAGGGCAGTCTACCTTACCTACCTAGTACCTTAGCATTCCAGTTCCCTCTTTGATGATACCGGCAAGCGATAACGGAATCTTCCTCCAGCTTGCCTGCGAACGGTACATGCCATGCTGACCCCCGCTTTCTTGCCTTTGCTTTCCTGTCAGGGCGAGCGATTTCCCCAGATTAACACCCACACCACCACCCACCCCCCGCCAGATGAGCGAGCGTGGTTTCTTTGTATGGGCCAAACAACAGCATCCGGTGATCTCTTTTTCTTTCAACCATCTCCGTCTCGGCTCGCTCGTGTGGGAGGGGGTTAAAAATACAACCGAGAGATGATCGTCAGGACCAGTTGCTTCATCATCATGAACGAGTATATCACAAAAGGTCGCATTCCGATCACACCCGTCTTCGCTTTCTACGTATATACGTACATACACTCACTATACGTCCTCTTGAGTCAAACCCCAATGGAGAAAGCACATTGGCCGAGCCAGCTTCTCTGATTGGCTCGTCTGTTAAAGAGACGATCAGAGTTACAGTGGTGTGGGCATTGAAATGGGTCATCTGGTTACTTAACGACACCATCTCTCTCACTCTCAAGGCATCATATCAAGTAAGCTGATACAAACCACAGACACTCCCAGGACAGGAATGCCCTGCCTCTTACTAACCACCACCACCCAACCTCAAGGTTCGCCTCTCGTTTGAGTCGTTCGAGTGTCTGGGTGGCTCATGACAGGTCTTTTGCCACCCCCGGATCACCAAAGCATGGTGGAGGCTTCCAGCTTTGACTGCTGAAGAAAAGCCACCCACCGCCTGAGTGGTTGCCCCAGGTTTTTTTTTAATCCCCAAGACAAGCCAGTCCTGGTTCCCCACGTTTTCTTTTCTGTGATTGTATGCTGTATCATATGGGTGATTTTTTGTGTGCCTGCCTACCTATAGTTTTTGTGTGCCCTATTTTCTTATGTAGGTAATCTTTTCCCCCTCTTTATTACAATGTACATCATACTATCATGGTAGTACAAACCACCAACTTCCAAGAAACAATCCCTTCCAATCTTTAAACAACAAGTGACCCAGCACACCGTGTGTGTGTGTGAGTGAGTGAGAAGAGTCCACTATCGTGGGAGTACAGTGTACGGATTCACGGCGCTAGACAAGGGTACGGAACCACACGGCTCGCACCCACGAGGGAAAAAAGGAAGAGGGAAATCCACCGATGGATGGCCCCGAACGACCCGTCAAGGTTCACTGGCCGAGACTCTACCGACTCTTTTCCCAAGCAGCAGCTTTCATCAACCCCGCCGCTGGTCCGACCCGACAGACAGACAGACGGACGGCCGCTCATCATCGATAGCTTTCCCACACACACACACGCACACGCACAAAAACTCCGCAAAGACTAGTCAGCAAATAGAACGGCATTGGCAGCGCGCACACACACACACACGCTGGAAGCAAGTGATTTGGATTCATTGGATGGATTCTAGATTTCGCCGGTTGGACTATATCTCTTGGTATTGTAGGTAGTTCGGTATTCTGTAGCTTTCCGGGGCTCCCCTTTTCCGGATCATCATCATCATTATCAACTAGAGGTAGATACTAGTAGCTTTTTTGTGCGTGTAACCAGCTCCCAATATGTTTTGTTACACCACCTCTACATACACAACAACAACAACACCCCAATTGTGACATTTGCTTTGGCTCTTGCTGCAACGAACCGGGCCCGGAAACGGGACGGGAGTGTCAAGGAGAAAAAAAGCCATGATCATCATCATCATCACCACCACCCCCGGACATCCGGTTATCGGATGGAGGGGGGGGGGGGGGGATAGGTAACCCCCCAAATCCCGCCGCGGCCGAGGAATGGGGGAGGGAGGGGGGAGCTCGTGATATGGCCCACACCCGCACCAACGAAACGACATGCAGGTAAATCCCGCCCGCCATTTCACGGCAGGCAAAACGTGTTGTTGATAGGGTGCACTGCTGCTGTTGCTGTTGCTGCTTTGTTCTCGTTGGTTAGATGGGGGGGGACAGTGTGTTTCAGGTTGGGGATGTTGTGGGTTGGTTTGGGAGGTTGTTGTACTTACCTTACTCTACAGGAGGGTGCAAGAGGGTGCAGGTGAAGGGGATTCGTGCAGGGCTGTTCTGTGCAACCAGCTCTTGGATATGTTTGAGTGAGAATGACGTTGGTTCATTGCCCGTTGCCGTTGTTGAAGACGTATTGTCTGCAGGCCTGTGTGAGTGTCAGTATGCCAGATTTGAAGATGAATAGCAAAATGTAAATAACTCACCGCTTTGAGTGTGTTGAGCTCTGCCGAGGATTGGTGATATACCGTCCGATATTGGTGTATATTCCTTTGCAGAAACTCTTGCTTGGTCGACCTGCCCTCGCAGATCGCCTTCATCATAAGCTCTGTTTCCTTTCGTAGAAATGGCTTCCCAAGACTGATCTCGAAGCTCATCCTGTCGAAGCCCATGATAAGGGCAACTCCAAGACTGGTCGGGATGAACTCCTTGACACCATTACCGCCCCCTCCACCTCCAGCGCCACCACCTCTTGCTCCTCCTCTTCCACCACGAGCAGCACGTCCACCTCTTCCCCTTCCTCTCCCGCGACCTCTCCCAGCAGCAGCAGGAGGCTCGTTATCATCCTCTCCTCCACCACCACCACCTCCACCCCTCGGAACAGTAACCACATACTGCCTCTCCTGAATCTTCTCAATATGCTCCGCCATCGTCGCATCCGTCCCAATTCCATTCGCATCCATCAATGCAATCAAATCTGCTTCCGTCAAGTAACTCGGCGGGCTCGTCTTCCCCTCCGTCATCATAGCCTCCGTGGGCTCAAACCTCTCCCCCACCTCAAACTTGGGCAACATTGCCGTCCCCGTCCAGTTCTCATAGGGGTACACATCCAGATAATTCCTCTCCAGCACAATCACCCCATGCGCGGCAAACATCTCCTCCCCATACCCCACCTCCACATCCGTCGCCATCCCCTTCGCATCATCCGAGCAACAAGCCAAAAACCTCCTCACCACAAACTCGTAAACCTTTCTCTCCTGCTCATCCAGCACGGTGGGAGCAGCATAAGTGATAGGGTGAATAGGCGGATGAGCCTTATCATCATTCTTTCCCTGCCGTGGCTGGTTGAACCTCCCCCCTTCAATCAACTCCCTCGCAAAACCCCCCCACCTCCCATCAGGAAACTGCTTCTCCACCAACCCCCTCAGATTCATCCCCTTGTCAAACCTGTCCGTTTCCGTCCTCGGGTAAGAGATAAACCCCTTATTATACAACTTCTCCGCCACCGTCATAGCCTGCTGACCCGTCATCCTCAAAAACCTCGTCGCCATCTTCTGCAACTCCACCGTCGTAAGCGGCAGCGGCTTCCACTTCTTGGTCGGCTTCTCCTGAACCTTCTTCACCACCGCCTCCCTCGCCCTCAGACACCGCTCGTACAGAATCGTGACCGCCGCCCGGTCAAACAGCCGGTTCCTCGCCCAGTTGAAATTCACCTTCATCCCCTCCCTCTCGTGCACAAGCTTGATACTCCAAAACGCCTCCGGCACAAAGTTCTTGACGCGGAAATACCGGTCCACCACGAACCCCAATGTAGGAAACTGGCACGACCCGTAGCTGATCATCAGCTCCGCCATCGGCCCGCCCAGTCCCCGCAGGTTATTCGTCAAGAACCGGGTGAAAGCGAAGCCGATGCGCAAGTCGAGCTCGATGCGCGCCGCGACGGCGTCGACTTGCTTTTGATCCAGGGCTACTAACCTCCTCGCCGCGCTCAGGATGTGACTCCTCTCCACGTTGGAAAACCGGGCTCTCTTGACCTGGATGTTTCGGTTTCCTTTGAAGGCGGCGTCTCGAATTTCAGAACCGATGTGCTCCCCCTCGCGATCGCAATCGGTCCAGATGATGAGAACGGTGGCGGAGCGGGCGAGGGTTTCGATGTTGCGGGCGATGGCTTTGCAGTCGGCGGTGGTGACGGTGTTGATGGGGGCGTCGAAGAGGGAGTCGGGGGGCGGGTGGGACCAGGATTTGTAGGTGGAGGGGAACTCAGCGGTCGTGAGGTGGCCGCGGACGGCGGTCATGGTTACTTGGGAGTCGCCTAGGCCGGGGCCGAAGTTGAAGGTGAAGGTGTAGTTTTTGGTGTATTTGTCTGAGGTGTTGGCCTGGGTGACCAGGGTTAGTAAAGGGTGGTTGTGAGGTTGGGGAGGGGGGGGGAAGGTACGGTTTGATATTGGCCTCCAGAGAGGTGCTGGGCGACTGCTTTGGCGATGGAGGGCTTTTCAGCCACGCAGAGGACGCGGGTCATGGTGTTGTCGGATTGGGTGTTGCTGGTGGTTGATTTAGCTTTTGTCGATGTGGTCTTGGTTGAAGCCTTCGATGTTTTCGTTGATGAAGTTGGGGATGGTTTGGCTGTTGATTTGGCTGAAGTTGGTTTCGTTGTTTTTGCCGTGGACTTTGCTAGTGAAGGAGAATGAGTGGAGAAGAAAAGAACAGAGCTGCAATTGGCAACATGAGATTGAATGTTGGATGAGGATCCAAATCTAGAGTTCTTCAAATTGTAGATATGGCATGCTCTCACAACTGAGCCACGATGAAAAGAGAGCCTGCTCAAGACTTCAGCCTGCAGGTATAAGCTCCTCCTCGTTCCTTCCATGGGAGGCAGCAATCAACACTGGTTGAGTGCTTTCCTCAGGTTCAGATAGTCTCATCTGATGGATTCGACTTTCATGAATATTAGGCAACAATCCCGCCTTTTCACTTCACGAGGCCCAAATGAGTGAGTGAGACGAGTGTGTGATGGTGAAATTTCATGAAATACACGACGCGATGTGAGCCTAACGCAGTATGCAATTAACCGATCTGAAAGTCAATACACGATACGTAATGATGGAACTTTCGGAAGGAGCATCGCGTCTTGGCGGCTTCTACACTAAACCGCCCCTAACCCTGGGCGATCCAAGCGTTTCACGGCCCAATATGAGATCGCTACCGATGAACGATGACGCTCACATCAGTGGGCCACTCATCAGCAGGTATAAGTTGACTTGCAGAGTACCTTTTCATGCTGCTCTGGGGAAGCAAGCCATATCCAGCCATTGAGCACCACATCCGAGTCAACAATGGCGTTCCCAACCATCAAAGCGCTTGAAGATTGCGCCGACTTCTCCAAGACGGTGGAGCCGTTTATCCCCCAGCTTTACACGCTGCCCACCAAGGTGCTTGATGTCATTGCACGCCGCGAGACTCTCCTGGACCTCTATGCAGAAACCAACCCACTCATATCCGGATTCGCCATCTCGATAGTGCTCGGTGCCATCTTTCTGGTTGTGGCCGAGATCAACCGCAACTATTCGCAAGTTGACCGGGCATGGAGTCTATTGCCCACCTTGTACATTGCCCATTTCAATGTTTGGGCTCGTTTGGCAGGAATCCCCAGTCAGAGACTTGACGCAGCACTTATCTTCAGCACCATATGGAGTGTAAGTTGGTTGTATCACCGCTCATGAGGTCGACTCAGAAGTACTAACAACACAATGTAGGCTCGTCTCACTTTCAACTACTGGAGAAAGGGTGGTTATAGCGTAGGATCTGAAGACTACCGATGGTCAGTACTCACAAGTCTTTGAGGTTCTTTAATGTTTTATTGACTCCGAGAAGGGAAATCATCCGTCAATATGTCCCCAAAGCTGCCTTCCACGTCTTCAACTGGACCTTCATCTCTTTCATCCAAAGCATCCTGCTTTTCGCCCTCGCAGCCCCCGCCTATCCCATCCTGCTGGCATCTCAGTTCGAGCCCAACCTGACTAGCTCCGACATCGCATACACGTCTGTTGAACTCTTGTTGATCCTCACTGAATGGATTGCCGATCAACAGCAGTGGGAGTTTCAGTCTGCCAAGCAGCAGTATCGCAAAACCGGCAAGGCTCCATCAGGCTTCAAGCAGGCTGACCTCGATCGTGGCTTCATCACGACTGGCCTGTGGAGCTACTCCAGGCATCCCAACTTTGCTTGCGAGCAGACCATCTGGTTTGTCCTGTATCAGTGGAGTTGCTATGCCACAAGGAACTTGTACAGTTGGGCTGGCGTGGGGCCTTCCTTCCTGATTCTGCTCTTCCAAGGGTCGACGTGGCTCACGGAGCTCATTACAGCGGGGAAATACCCAGAGTATAAGGCGTATCAGAGACAGGTCGGCATGTTTGCTCCAACTTGGATCACGGGCTACAAGGTACCGCCAGCACAGGCTCCCAAGGTGATCCGCACCAGCGAGCTCGCCAAGAAGATCGAGGAGAAGGAGAGGCAGAAGCAGAAACAGAAGTGAGGTCTGAGATTGAGGTCGGCATAGGCATCATATTTGTACCAACCATATGCAACCTTCTACCACACTTTTCTGTGCGGTAGATTGATGGAGGCACAGCAGCCGCCAGGGGACGGGCCGGTCCAGATGGCCAACGATTCTGCATCTTGATGCCCGTCGCAGCGCAGAGGAGACCCAAGCCCAACAGGGCTGCAACCCTACCGTTCAGACGAGCGGCGGTAGATGAGTTGTGCAGATGAGATGTGGGGAGGAGCGGTGCACAGGGGATCATCTTCTTCAGGTGGAACATGAGAATATCGTTAATCACAGTGTAAATTACCGACGACGCCTTGGTCCACCACTTTCCGACTCAGGTGACCAAAGGTCATGTCCGTATTCTTCATTATCCACAGACAATGACACGAAACGATGAACAAAAAAAACATCAGGCATCATCATCTTGAGGCCATATTGGGCTGGGAAAAACAGCTGAAGATATCCATTCTCGGGCATCGTTAGGTGATGATGATGATGCACATGACATCCATGACTCCGGCTTTTAGCGGCTCACAGACCAACGCAGACAACAGCCCTGAAATGATGTGAGCATCCCACAGATCTGGACACGAGACGGGGGGTCCCTCCCACGCTGCTAGCGGTGGTGACCCGCTAATTAGTGCGGGATTCCAGAAGGTCCACATGACCAAACTGGCTGAAATTGGCTCTTTTCCAGCGCTACCTCGCGTGCTGAGCCTGCATGCAGCTGCAGATTGGTTGAGCCCCGTTTGAAACGTGGGGTTGGAAGCCGAGAGACCAGGCCCGTTCTTCACTGCCCAAGGTGTGGGGGGTCACCGTGAGGATAACCACAACAAATAAGAGTATGAAACCTTTTCAAAAGAGATGTTTATATCCACCTTGGCCTGCCTGGCCACCAGTGGTCTTTCTGAGGTGGTCTTGTTGTCCCGCTCCCCGCCGACTACCGCAGGCCGTTGGGAACAACGCACAGCATCATCAAGCAAACCCCCCAATTTGATGACCCCCCATGGATGATTTGACATAAATAGAGTGGAGATCGATCATCACGGGAGATGGGGAAAATCTGGGTGGACTGGGCCCTCTCCGCAGTCCGGACCCTGGCCCTGGTCCGGTCAGAGCGCGGGAGAGCCTCCCCGACCACCGGGCTTTGGTTGTGACCAGCGGGTCGGGCGGACATGAAGAGGGAGAAGAGAGGGTGTGTTTGTTTGTGAGGGTATATAGTACGGTAGCTCCCCTTTTTTGTTCACTTCTGATGTCTTGAACTCGTCACATTGTGTGTTATTCCTCGGTCTTTGACTCTTATCTTCAAAACGTGAATATCTCTCGCAGTGAATAATATCTGCTCTTCGAGTCACAAGCTCACAAGCAAATTATATTCACTTATTCATCCCAACTTTGTCATCTGAGCTATTCAAGCTTCTTGACAGCAGCAAGCCACCTCCCCCTCTCTCCGAGCCCACATCCGACGGCGTTTACGACTCGAGCACAACTGCCCGCCGGTAGCTCCCACCACAACCGTTCATCCCATCCACGACCAGCAAGTCAACAAGGCCCACGAGACCTACCACTTCCCCGCCTGTCTTCACCGGCTCCTCGACAGAGCGGCTTCTTTCCACGTTTTTCATTGTGGGACCAGTCCGTAGCGCCTGCAAGGGACAAAGTGAACAAGCTCATACCGGCCGTTTGCTCCCCAGGGAAAGACCCTGAAAAGAGTCAGGAGGGCGTCAGCTCCAGGAAAAGGCTTAAACTCAACCAGCCAAAACCCCACAAAGGGACCGGCGACGATTTTCACTTTGGAGCAGCAGCAAGGGCAAAATTCACCCTACCCACAAACCCACCTTTTTTAAAAGAGGAGCATCCCTCTTCCGTATTTTCAAAATGGCAGCCTCTTCCAACCCCAACCGATTCTCCTTCCGCAATCCTTTCCAGTTCTTTATCTCTCCGTCTACAGCCAACAACGACGACAACACCAACAACAAGAAGGAAAGCAACAGCCGACCAACCAGCAGAAGACTAAGCAGACCCAACTCCCCTATTAGCTCAGGGTTCTGGTCATCCCTCTACCGCAAGACTTCTTCTCCACCACCATCATCATCAACCAACACCACCACGACAACATCATCATCATCAACAGCCAACATGTCAGACACCAACACCCCACCAACCCTCTCCTCCTCCCCCGCCAGCTCAACAGACAGCTACTTCCCCTCCATCGTCACCCCCACCGACACCAACACCACCACCACCACCACCATTCCTCCCACCATCCCCACCCCCAACAACAACAATAACCTCAAACCCGCCACCACCATCAGCATCATCACCCCCTGCCAAAACTGCGGCTCAATCCCCAACTCCCCCCTCTCCTCCACCCTCTCCCTCGCCCTCCCCAACCCCCCCGCTCCCCCCGCCGCGCCAAAGAGAACAGCCACCACCCCCGTAATCCACATCCAACCCCCCGTCCCAGGCCGCAAGCAAATCCGCGTCGACCCTTTGTCTACCCAGTTCCCCAAGCCAGCAGCCGAGCTCTCGGTCGAGGAGCTCCTGGCCAGGAAGCCAGGCAAGTGGACGCTCACGCAGTGGGTGGAGAAGCAAAAGGTTGTTGACGACGACAAGGAGGAGGAGGAGAAGAGGGCGAGGATGGTGGTGGAGGATGCTGACAAGAGGAGGAGGGAGATGGAGGAGGTGAAGAGGGAGTTGAGGGCGTTGGCTAGTGGGCTTTGAATTTGGGAAGAGGGATGGGACGGAAATAAAAATAGAAAAAAAAGATTGGATGGATGGATTGGTTGCGAGACCTGAACTGGATTTATCGAGAATGGGTGGATGGATGGATGGGGTTGCGAAAAACCTAAACTGGATATAAGACTGGGTGGGTTGCGAAACCTGAACTGGATCTGAGACTGGATGGATGGGATGGATATTTTGCGTTGTTTGGGTTGGTCGCAAAAGGGAAAAAAACTGGGCGGTTCTTTAATACCTCGACAGCAGCGGATTTGGGGTATTTTGCTTTTTTTCCCCCTTCTATCGTCTCTTGAGAAAGAGGGACATTCTATAGCGGGCGTTAATTTGTTTATTGTTTTCTTTTTTTGAGATATCTGGTTTTTGGATGTAAATGGGCTTGTTTTGTTTGTAAAATGTGTGTGTATAACCAACGTACAAAACAGAAACATCTATCAAAAACAATGTGTAGCCAAAGCGAACTGAAACTCTTTGAATGCTTGCTCCCATGTGACTTTTTTGTGTGTGTTTTGTGTGGTGAAGAAACCATGACCTTGACATGAGACGTCGACCTGAGACGAACTATGCGCTTGAACGATGTGGATGGAGCAGGGTACATGCTGGTTTGACGTGAAGGTGGTCTGGTGGTTGGTTTACGAGAGCCTCTTGGACAAGGTGACGCCGTAAACGACACTTCCGATAAAGGTGCCCAGGTTCAAAAAGCTGGACACGCCGTGGAGGATGCCGAACTGCTTGTTGAGGGCTTGCATTTCCTGGGAGTGGGGAGGGGAGTCCCAGGATTTTTTGCCGTCTTTCTTTTCTGTTTTCATAAGCAATTAACTACCGATCCATGATACATGAATGATGTAATTGGAGGCATTGGAGAACATACCCTGGAGCTTCCTCTCATCCATGACCTTGGTCGTCAAGGGACCGACGAAAGCGAGGTTGGCGAGGGCAGAGACAAAGGCGGTGGTGATGGGGACGAAGGTGGAGTATCGGTTGGAGGAGTGCAAGAAGCCGGAGATTCCGCCGGTGATGCCAAAGGGGTTTTGGCTGCCGGGGTAGGTGATGGCTAGGAGGAGGGGGAGGGCGGTTTGGATTGTGAAGTAGATTGGGAAGAGGGAGGACATGAGGGAGGAGAATTGGGGGCGTGGGAGGACGCGGAAGGAGACGATGCCCCCTACGAAGGTGTGGAAGAAGGTTGTGCCGAGGAGGAAACCATAGCTGGGAGGGGAGGTGTTAGTTGGTGGTGATGATGTGATGAACAGGTGGGGAGGAGGGGTGGTTGGTTACCTGAGGATGTGGTACGGGGCGGGGGAGAAGAAGCCCATTTTGAAAAGTGGTATGGTTTGATTGTAAGGATGGAGAGGGAGAGGAACAGTGTTCTTGAGAGATATTTATGAGCGGGCTCACAGACAGCTGAGGTCAAGACTCTCTGTGAGGGGCATGATCTTATCAATCAATCATTGTGCAGCTCAAGCGTGTGTTTGGCCGTTTGCCTTTGTGGAGAAATTGGTGGTTGGGCCATGGCCCGAGCGTCTTTGTCGCAAACAGGGGGTTTAAGTGCTGGGTGACGCGAAGACATGTGCCCACGCGCAAGAGGTACGGAGTAAGGCAGCAGCTGCATCCCAGACCCAGACCAACACGCGTGGGTCCCTTCGGCGATGCTGCCTGGAGACCGTGTCAAACCCATTTATTCTGATCATTTCACACTGAAACTTATGATTTCATCTCAATTCTTCATTTTTCACTTCAATTGATGAGCAAGAACACACAAAATGGCCGACAAGGAATCCACAGTCTACGTCGTCGACCTAGGCGAGTCAATGGCTGACTGCCATAACGGTCGCGTCGAATCCGATCTCGATTTCGGTATGCGCTATGTCTGGGACAAGATTTCGAATACCGTCGCGGCAAGCAGGAAGACGTGGACCATTGGGTTTGTTGGTTTCAATACCGATGAGACAGATAACGACCTTGCGAATGGAGGTGAGCTTGAGGGGTACGACAACATCTCGGTGATGCAGCCCATTGGCCCTATGAGCATGACCGAGCTCAGAGAGTTGCGATCCAAGGTCCAGCCATCAAGAAGCTATGGCGCTGATCCAGTCTCCGCTGCTGTGGTGGCATTGCACATGGTTCAGCAGTACAATCCAAAGCACAAGATCAAGCGGAGGGTCATCCTTGTCACAAATGGCGAGTCGAGCATTGACGATGAGGAGTTGGACGACATTGCTGCGAAATTCAACGAGTTCAATGTTGAACTGATTGTGATGTATGTTTCTGCTCTGGGACGACAAGAGACAACACCAGACTGACATTCGTTTAGTGGCATTGACTTTGACGACCCGGAATACGGCTTTAAGGAAGAAGACAAGTCTACCAACAAGAAAAACAACGAAAAGGCACTTCGGCAGCTGGTGGATAAGTGCAACGACGGTGTGTTCGGCACCATGCAACAGGCTGTTGATGAGCTGTCAATACCCCGGATCAAGCCTGTAAGACCATTCAAGGCATATGACGGGCCTTTGACCCTCGGAGACCCAGACAAATATCCGAGTGCCATCAGCTTCCACGTCGAGCGTTACTACAAGACAAAACGCGCTTCCCCACCATCAGCAAGCACCGTCGTCGTCAACAACAATGGATTCAGTCAATCACAGGCCTTCAAAGACGAGGACGGGGACTCTGACATGGGCGGGGCTGAGTTCTCTGGTGTCAAGCAGATGCGCACCTACAAGGTCAACGATCCGGATGCCCCAGGGGGCAAGAGAGACGTCGATTTTGAGGAGCTCGCAAAGGGCTACCAGTATGGCCGTACGGTAGTGCCGTTTGGAGAGTCCGACTTGTCCATCACAAAGTATTCAACCAAGAAATCATTCACCATTATTGGGTTCATCCCATTTGACAGCTACAACCCATTCATCAACATGGGCGAAACGGGTCTTATTGTGCCCCAAAAAATGAACGAGGAAGCCGAGTTGGGGCTTTCGGCATTCATTCATGCTCTCTACGAGGCTGACTCATACGCTGTTGCCAGATATGTGCAAAAGGATGAGGCTCCAGTTCAAATTCTCCTTCTCAAGCCTAACACCGGTCTTGAGGACGAGTTTGAGTGTCTCTATGATGTCCCTCTGCCTTTTGCGGAGGATATCAGAAGTTACCAGTTCCCGCCACTGGACAAGGTGCTTACAGTATCTGGGAATGTGCTCAAGGAGCATCGACTGCTGCCAAACGATGATCTGAAGGACGCTATGAGCGACTTTGTGGACGCGATGGACTTGTCAAACTATGACGTTGATGAGGATGGGTATGTTGCTCGCTACAGTTATCACCGCCGTTTACTAATTCACAGCCCACAGAAAACCAGTTGACTACGCCCCCGTAGATGAAGTGTACAACCCGATCATCCACCGGATGAACCAGGCCATCCGAGCCCGGGCTATTGACCCAGACTCACCCATCGGCCCACCAGCTGAGATTCTGTTGAGGTACTCCAAGCCTCCAAAGAAACTCCTCGAGAAAGCCAAACACGAGATTGGCAATTTGATCGATGCCGCAGAACTCAAGAAGGTTCCCGAAAAGGCCAAAGGCCGCTTCGGGAAGAAAGATGCTGTCAAGCCGCTCTCCGGTCTCGACATTGACTCTCTCCTTGGCGGTCAGCCCAAGCGTGCGGCCATCTCTTCTGAAAACGCTATTCCCGAGTTCAAGCAGATGCTCAACGCGGCCGAGGACGATGAGACAATCGAGAAGGCTGTCAAGCAAATGGGCGAGATTGTGCGGAAGCTCATCAAAGACAGCTTCGCTGATGTGTTCTACTCTCGGGCTGCTGAGAATTTGGGTGTGATGCGGGAGGAGCTGCTAGGGTTTGAGATGCCGATGCTGTATAACAAGTTTTTGAGGGCGCTGAAGAAGAGCTTGTTGAGTGGTGAGCTGGATGGTGACCGGAGGGAGATGTGGTATAAGCATATTATTGGGGGTGGGTTGGGGTTGATTACGAAAGAGGAGTTGGATGTGTCGGACGTGACGGAGGAGGAGGCGAAGGCCGTGAGTACATGAGTTCAATTTCTGTGAGAATATGGGCTAACGTTGGAGTAGTTCGCGAAGTAAACACTCGCCATACATGTTGACATGGGGCTGTATTGATATTTGACTGTTGAAGATCAGGCATGTCTTGGGCATTGGACGGGAGCGAGGAGTTATTAGGCAGTGTATGACATTACTCGCTTTCATAACTCACAAACATGACTCGTTGTTTACAGCATAGGGGGGGGGGGGGGCTTCAGAAAGCAAAAGCCCTAGCCACAAGTCACCAAAACATCTAGCTTTCCCGAGCATTGCTTCATTTTACTTCATCTTCTGCCGTGTGAACTCGAGTTGAAAGTCTAGGTAGGTAGGTAGGTAGGTAGGACTAGACGAGGGTTTTGAGGTTAATGGAAGGCAATCACTACCCCCCTCTGTTACGCTAGCTCAGCTAAGATTTCAAAATAGATTAGGTAGGTAGGTAGCATATGCGTGGACAGCTTGAGCTACATACAAGGTCGTCCAAGAACCCAGCACAGAGAGCTATACGTTCACAATACTCCGAGGACTGTATGGCTACCTAGGCAATATATCCCCCGTTGGACGATTTCAACCACCTAGGTTCGGTGTGCAAGCGCGGCTTTCATTACGTTGCCTATAGCCATCTGCAGGAACCACTCGCCAAGCAACGATATTGAACAGAGCCGGAACGCCTTGCACCGAGAAAAGCCTGGAGTTGTATGGTGCTCATACGACTGACTGACTGCCGTGGTCCTACTCGTCTCAAATGCACCGCGCCTCCCCCCAAGCCAGGCTATCAAGCAAGGCTGATTACAAATATAGGCCCATGTTGAGGACAATATGGCCAGTCGTTTAAATCCATCCCTTGAGAGGTCTTGGGATGCTGATTTACGCTTCCCGCATCACGTTTATCAAGAGCCTGGCCTCTATTCTTGATTCACTTACCTTGGATACCCACCAGGACAGTGGCCTCTCATGGTCAAAGGATGGCAGGCAAAAACATATATACTCCCTTGCTAGGCCACAGGCAGTAGTTATATTTCTCATAAGCACCAGTCTCACAAACCTCTTCGTACACTCAAGACCCAGAAAGCATCCATATCAACAAGGACCCCTCTCCCAGCAACACGTCAAGTCCTTAGGATCACCAGTGGCTGTGCTAACCCGTTCACCAGAACATTTGCGCGCCTCACTTGGCAAGTCTGAAAGGAGTTTTGGCTCAACACGGCTGTCATGTCTGCCTGATATACCTCGCCCCCCCGCAAGGAGCAAGGAGCAAGGGTCTACGATCTCTTCGGTGCCTGTGACACGCCGCGGGAAGCTTGTTGGTAGCGTTGTGTGTGGGGGAGGAGCAAGCCTTGCTCCTGACTTGACCGGTAACCGGTTACACGGACGGCGGGCTTTTTTAACCTTCCCGCAGCATAGCCGCCGCCGCCGGTTCCCATCCTGCCGGGCTTGGAAGGAAGGGGGGGTCAGGAATGCTGAGAATAAGCTTCTGGGGCTTTTCTGTCAGATCTATGCTGCATAGGTAGCTGTGGTGTTTTTGGGGGTTGGATTGATATGATATATATCTTTGCTTTGAAACAGTCGTCCCTACCGTAGAGGCAGGAGAAGACTTGAGATGATGCTTGATCAAGTGTAAGAATTTACCAATATAGTCCCTCTCACACCGATCATTGTATATGCTGACAATTAATTACAGAATTTCGCCCTTAACCCCTCCAGGCCTCATACTTCAGGAAGGAGACAAAGTCTGTGCCCTCGTCCAGTAGGTGGAAATGTGGCGAGACAAGCCAAATCCATTTTCTCAAAGTTCCCGAATTTCAGGAGACTGCCAGACTGCTTGCTCCATTGAACAATGAGCCCAAAAAGCAAGACAGGGTTTGTTGAGTACCATGGCTTGGTATCTGATGCTGTGTGGTATCCACAACTCGAGTCCGATGTCCAAGTCCGAGGGGACCAATCAGCTCGAGATATCATCACCACCCTGACCTCTGCTCAAACAGGCGCCTGGAATATCTCTCTGACCCCATCTATGTACAAAAACAGACGTTACTTTCTTGGCCTTGTCTTTTTTTTGTGGAAAATAATGCCTTGGGCGGGAGAAAACTGGTTCCAGGCAGCTCTTTACCTAGGTAGGTACGGTACCTAACCTTGTCGAAAGATGCACCGGGAGACGACGACGACGGCCGCGTACCCTGGTGCAAGAATACGAACAAGACTCTCTCTCTCTCTGGCAATCGACGTCACATATTTAATTAACTGCCTCGCGGATCGCTTGGGCTCACTTGTTTGATGTTATGAGCGGGCAGAAGAGCGGTGTCGAGGTATTGGGCTGTGTGCTGACAAAACATGGATCACGCAAAGCAGCCCCGGCAGAATCGGACAAGTCCCCCATTCCCCGAATTCGTTGACCGACAGAATTTAAGGTTAAAGAGAGCTTCGGGAGCAGCACGGAAATTAAATACCGGCGAGACGGCGGAACAGCGGTAGGTTTAGGTGACGGTTGACTCGACGTTGTTGTAAAAACTCTTGGGGTTTATTCGACTATGATCAGAGCGCTATACGCACCGCCGACGCTGATTGGCTGAGACGCGGGGACGTCCAATTCAAGGTTAATTATCTGCAACGGAAGCGCTACAGAGTACAACCTCACTAACTCCATGCAGCGGACGACTTGCCGAAGAACCTTGCAGTCGGGCCGTGGCTGAGAAAGAAAGTTATCGTGGTGTGGGAGACACCGTCATAACACTGTGCCGTAGGCAACCACCAAGCCTGTTGTTTCACTGCACACACCCCGCCCGCACGAGGTCCTTGCCTCATAGGTATGTTTCCTTTCCTTCAAAGACTTTGCTGTGCCGTCCCCTTGGATCGTTAAGTGGGGAAGGATCATTAGTGATTTGGGTTTGGCTTGAGTTGAGATGGCCCAGATATGCGAGTTACAGAGGCAGGCCCTTGTAGTGGCTTCGTTGAACTGACGATCTGTTGTACTGTTTAGGGCGAAGTAACACCGGCGCGACATACTTCCCAGATGTTGTTAACCTCAACGGAGACTTACGCGGCAACTTAATAGCTTGTTCATCCGTTAGTCATGCAGTCATCGTGACAGTTTCCCTTCCTCTCCCCCCAATCGCCCTCGCAGCTGTTACCCCACCACGTCCATTTCCCCATGCTGTCTAACGTCTCTGTCTCCCCACTTGCCACAGGGCTGAGAACTCAGACACAGCACAGCAGAAGTTGAGGAAACACCAAGCTTGGCGAGAAGGATCGCGGGCCAGAGGGCTCGATTGGGTAGCCGCTAGCACCGATGCCACCGAGGGGTGGTCCATTTACGGGGGGCGTTGTCGTTTCAATTTCGAATCAAGTTGCTTCTATTAATCGTTTCTACACAGGCTTCACACGGCGGCTCGGGTCCGATGGAACGCTGGTACACCATACTCTTCTTCCCTTTTGGTACGGTACTCGGCCTTCTCATGTTTTCCGCCGTGCGACGGGAGATACCTGTACAGAATGGAACGCCTTCCATAACCGCGGTGGTGGGTGTAAAGAGGTGCATGAAATGACAGAACCGCGCAGGGCCAGGGTTGATCGATGCCGGATTTCTTTCTTATTGCTCGTTGCCACGAGCGAACTGGCCAGTCATCTGAGCAGATAAGCGCAGTTTGTGCGACCTTTCCTCCCCCTTCCTGGGTTGCACAACATCACGATGCTTCGACATTAGCTTTTTCCCCTACAGATGGAAACTCGTCCCCTCGAAACCTACGGCACTTGGCACGCGGCAACCACAAGCCACAGCCAGGGACCAGGTCCTTGAACCACGCTGCTGCGTTTCCCATCTTTTGATGACACTGGCTTGGTTTATTCCCCGTCCCCGCCCCCGTTGACATTGGAATGTCTCCGCCGCCCACCAGCCTGGAAAGAGATTCCAGCGTAGGGAAGATCCGTTCAGTCATTTATCAGTCGTTTATCAGTCATGACAGCTTCCTACTAGGTAGGTATGGCTGAGTACCTCTCTGTTTACTTGCTGCCTTCATCCCACCGGGCGTACCTGTTATTGCCGACTAGGTATCGGGGATAAGCTAGTTGCATGCCCGCGAGCAATCTTTCCCATTCACCCATGCCTGACTGGCCCAGCTCTTGGCTGCTGCTACTCTGCGGCGTATTCATGGGGCACCACCTATGAGGTACCTGTAAGGCACCCATTCTAGGGCTAGGTGCCTCTCTGGCACCGCTGTACTGGGCGCGTAGAGACGATCCTGGTTTCCAGGTAGCTTCCATACAACATTCCCTGGCCCTTCATATCTGGCCCCCCGTCTCTACTACGTACCTTGGACCACTGCGGGCCCCGTCCTCCCCACCCTTTGTCCCCCCCTTCCCCTCCACTCTCCACCTAGGCATGCTGTGTAGTGTACACCCGGCGGCGGAGCAGCGCTTCTTGTCTTTAGTTGCGGGACACAGACAGGCGGAGCACCGCAACAAAGTTACAAGCAAAAAGCAGGTGAGATCCTTGAAGTCCTTGCTAAAAAAGAACCGCGCGTGGTTGGTTCCTTTCTAGGTAGGGTCGGCCCACCGCTCTCACCCATCAGGGTGGTTTCTTCCCCAAGCTTCTGGCAAGGGGGGGGGGGAGGGGGGGCAGTTGCTCGGTCGTTGGCACATATATCCAAGAGCTCAACCACTCTCGTTGCTGCTTCTGTTTCTGGAAAAGGTCCATTTCTCGGACGAACTTGCTTTTGTGCTACGACGACCAAATCAACCCGGACGGACGAAAGACCTAGACGCCAGCAGCTAGGAGATATTGCGAAGAAAGGATAGAGGCGCGTGAGGAGCAAAGCAGGATTACCCAAAGTAGTAACAAGAAGAGAGACAAGGGCGATTAAAAACAAAATGGCTCACAACTCGGACTCGATGTCCCCGCCTTCATCATCACAGCTGATCAGATCTGGGAGGAAAGGGTCTAAGAAGGTCAGGACAGGTTGTATAACATGCAAGTAAGTGCGAGACTCTCTCTCTCTCCCTTTTTTTTTGTTCTTTTCTCCGTTGACGGGTTGTCCTGCATTCACCCGCAACTGGCTGTCATAGCCGCGAGCCTTTCCTTGCCCACCCCTTTTCCTCCAACACAAGCTAACCTCGGACTTCTGTCTCGTTTCTGTTGCGGAATAGAATTCGCAAGGTCAAATGCGATGAAGAAAAGCCATTCTGCATGCGATGCACAAAAACAGGGAGGAGATGTGACGGTTACCTCGACAGCAAATCTTTAACAAGACGGAAACACCCCCGACCTCCCATGGGAGAACCTCACGCCCCAATAGACCCCATTTTCGATTGGGCCACCGGGGACGAAAAGCGAGCCTTCCACTTCTTCCAGCACGTAACAGCACCCTGTCTCGCCGCCGACCACGACGGCGCCTTCTTTCGTGTACTGGTCCTTCAAATCTGCCAAACCGAACCGGCAGTCCGCCATGCCGTCCTCGCCGTCAGCAGCCTACACGAAAACATGGTGCAGGCCGCCATGATGCCCGCCATGCTCCATCACAACAACAACGACAACGAGAACAAAAGCTCCTTCGCCCTCTACCAATACAACCGCGCCATCGCCTGCCTCCTCGAACAAATGCGCACCGTCAACGCCAGACCACTAGTCCCCCTCCTCACCTGCGTGCTGTTCGTCTGCATCGAACTCATGCAGAGCAAAGACAAGGAATCCCTCATCCACCTCGAGCAAGGCCGGCAGATCCTCTCCCAGCTAGGCCCCAGAGTGACAGGCCGAAGCCCAGAAATCGATCTCATCAAGCAGCACCTCGTGCCAATGTACACCCGCATGTCTCTCACCTCGCTAATGCTAGGCTGCGCCCCGACCGCGATCCCAGAGCCGTTGAAAATGCTGACCGAAGTACCAATGGTATTCAAGACCATCGACGAGGTCCGCTACGCGCTATACGACTTCATGGACCAGTGCCTCCGGTTCGCCAAAAAGTCCCACGCGGCCAAGATCAGCAAGGTGTCGGAGGAGGACATGAGGGCGTTTGAGCAAGAGCAAGACGTCCTACTCCGCAAGCTCGCCAAGTTTAACGTTGCGTTTGCAATGTACAGGTCGACCAAGGCTCGGGAGGCGCCTCCGGGATCCATCGCGCTGATTCAGGTGCATGTGCACACGACGTTTATATGGGTCTCGACGGCGCTGAGCAGGCACGAGACGGTGTTTGACGATTATGTGGATACTTTTTCGGCGATTATCCCGTTGGCGGGGGAGTTTATCAATACCTTGATGTCGTCGTCGTCGTCGTCGAGGGAGACGGGGGGGACAACAACAACAAAAGGGGGGGGGACAGGGATGGATGGGAGGAGGTTGTCGGCCATGTTTACGTTTGAGATGCACGTGATTGCGCCGTTGTATTTTGTGGCGGCCAAGTGCAGGCATCCGATGATTAGGCGGGCGGCGCTGGAGCTGTTGAGGAGGAATCCGGGGAGGAGGGAGAACTTGTGGAGGGCGAATGTGATGGCTACTATTGCGGAGCATACTATGAAGTTGGAGGAGAAGCATTTGAGGGAGGGTGGGGGGGTTAGTAATAGGGGGGAGAGGTCGGTTTCGCCACCTGGGCAAGGGGGGGGAATGCAACAGCAGCAGGAACAACAGCAGCAGCATCATTTTCCGTGGCAGTTTGGTCCGGGGGATGTTTGGGGGGGTGCGGGTGGGGGGTTGGAGGGGGTTCCCTTTCCGGATGGGTTCTTGGGCGGGCATCATCCGGGACAACAGCAACCGCAACAGCAACCACCACCGCAACCACAGCAGCAGCAGCAGCAGCAGCAGCAACCGCAGGGGTTTGGGCTGTATGATTCGATTCCTGTCAACCGGCCGGTGTCGAGCGGTACGGCTGTGTCGGTTGAGTACCCTGTAGGGATCCCCCCCAGCCAGCATCATCACCACATGCCCATCGACCCGTCCCTTCTGTTTGATACCACCACCGCGGCCGAGGTGTCGTCCGCCCACTCGTTTAGTGTGGCGCCTTCGATTGCTTCTTCGCTGGATGATTTGGGGTCGGCGCAGACGATTTTTGTTGGTGGTGGGGGGGGGAAGGGGAACAGCAGTGCCACGACCGGGGGCTCACAACCGCATTCGCAGGTTTCTGCCTGGGGTTCGGCTGGTGGTACTGTTGTTGCCGGTGCGCCGGGGATAGCTCTTGAGCCGCCTACGCCGAGGGATGATTCGCCTTTTGGGGGGCATATCCTCTCGCAGCAGCAGTCGCAGAGTGTGGGGAGCCCCAGTGTGGGGAGTGAGGGGTCGCCGGAGATGCATGCTATCGATTCTTTTGGGGGGTATCAACTTCCTTATCAGAATAACGGGGGGTATGGAGGGGGGATGGAGTTTGTTTTGGGTGGTGGTGGTGGTGGTGGGGGGCAGTATGGCGGCATGGGAGGGATGGGAATGGGAATGGGGAATATGGGAGGGGGTGGGATGCAGTTTTGGAGGAGCGGGGATGCGCCGTATGATGTGCCCGAGAGGTATCGGGTTAGAGAGTCAATCCTGGGGCCCGAGAAGGAGGATGGGAGCAGTTGGGTGATGATGTTTAGGAAGTTGGGGGGGTTGGATGGGGAGTGGGATGTGCTGACTGAGAGTGTGGTTTGTTGAGATTGAGGAAGGGGGGTTGGGTGAACATATTTGGTTGGGAGTGAAAGGTATATATATATATGTGTGTGATTTGGGACAGGAGGTATCAAAGGTAAATGGGATTTTGGGAGGAAAGAAAGATAGATACCCGGGTTTTTACTTACTTTTTTATATTCGATCTTTGGAAGGAAACGTATATATTTTTTTGTATAGAGATTCATTCTTATACTTTTGACAATATTTCTTTGAGATATGAAACAGCGATGAAAGTTGACTAGGTAGAGACGGGAGAGATATAGAGGGAGAAGACTATCTATTTGTGTCTTTACCGCTCAGAGGTAACCCAAAAATGGCAGTCTCTGTCAGCAAAACCATCGTTGCCTGGCTGCCTTAGTCAGATCTTGGGGGTGAGATTTTCACAGCAAGCTACAGACTCCGAACCCTGTCTAGCTGGGGCGGCACTTTGACGTCTCGGAGAGAACTGACCAATGGAATAACATAGATACAGAAGTTGCCCGTAATTGCATATTCGGAAGGTTTGCTGTGCTGGTTGGTTGGTTGGTGGGGGGTGGTACATCTTGTTGGCGGCCCGCCAACTTGGCGTCTTGTTGGTAGACTTAGGCAAGTGGAATGATTTGATGAAGTATTTTACGGCGAGATAGAGGCTGGATAGTATGAGGTAGAGCAGCGGCAGCTATAATGACGCTTTACGAAAGCAAAGCCAAAGTGGTGAGCTCCCCCCGAGTATGTATGTCTCTTGTTTTAAAACCTTGGGATCATATCTACCATCCCCTCGATAAAAGACAAATCTCTAGACCAGGGCTTGGGTATTTATTGAGTGGCCGCCGGGGAATTCCTGATGTTGTGTGGTTTTGTTTACTTTTTGGTGTCCAACTTGACTCGGTCGACATGTCTTGGCGCCCACCCCCTTTTTGTTGCCTCACTACAGATGAGTGATGATTACTACATTGATACTTTGATAGAGAAAGGAACAAGAGAGTAATAGAGAGAGAGTTCTCGTTCTGTTGATTGAATAAGCAAGATGAAGAAGACACAGGAGATGATATACCCACGACAGGTTCTTCGGGATTCTTTACACTTGCAAGTGTTTCTCGCGACAGTACCAGGCCAGCTGATTAAAAGCGAAAGGTCCATGAAGAGTAGGGCAAGCAGTGGTTGTTGACAGCAAAAAAATACAGTCGAAAAGTCGCAAAATAACCTCAGCAATTACAGAAGTACCGTCTATCAATTGTCGAAGAAAAGTCGTTGATCTAATAACGGTCAACAAAAGCAAAAGCTCACCGGCCAACCCCCTCAGCGGTCTGAGGGAGGTGGCCGGTTACGAAATCCCACGGGAGGGCTTTACTTCGGAATCGAACTCGGGGGTGGTAACAACAGCTCCCACATCCTTACCATTTGACCTGACCACAAGGGCGCCCTGGTAAGGATATTGGAGCTGTTGGAAGGTACATGGTCGACCTAATATATATACCGTGGTAGGGGTTGCTCCTTCCCTCTGTTGCTGTTGCTCTGGATGGGAGGGCGGCGTCTCATGATGACAAAGGTTTGTTGACCAACACGTGCCTTCCCTCTCACAGTTAGTTCCAGCCATTTCAATCAACGGGTGGTATTGGACCAGTCCTATGTTCCAGGAAGTCCGTCTCGCTTTTTTCTGCCTTCTACGGTTTCCTCATCACACGTCGTCGTTTGCTTACAGGTTGCCAGCCATCCTTTGACAACAAGACACCACCATCACTCGGTTCGATCCTTCAACAGCGTCGAATCATAGGCTTCATCAGACCTCTGAATTTACTCTGCTCACTGAGAGGGAGTTTCAGGCGCCATGTTTAACACGACAGACACCCTTGGCGCTGCAGTACAGCCGCCATTTGAAGCAGGCTGCGTTGGTGCATGAGAGCCTTGTCTGAATTTCGAGTTGAGGGACAGGATTGAAGAGTACTTGAGTCAGCCAAAATCTATCCCTCTCTCCTGGACTCATCTTTTCGCCAGCGTTTTGACAAATTTACTATCAGTATTTCTCAGCGACGATGCCTTCCTCTCCTTACAATTACGAGCCTCTTGGCCCTGCCGAGTTCAGACTTCTCAGACTGTTACCACGTCCTAGGGAGAAGGACACAAGAAAGGGAGGAGGAGAAAAAGGTGCAGCCAAGACGAAAAGAGGAAAAGGGGGTAAAAAGGGGAGAAAGTGGAGAGCCAAGGAAGGGAGGAAGATCAAAAGTCTGGAAAACAGTGAGCTGATCTCCGTCAAGCTGAAGACATTTCCGATCAGCAAATCCCCGAGTTACCAAGCCCTTTCATACTGTTGGGGACCACCCGAGCCAAAACAAAAGATACGACTGAATAAGACTTGCCAGTTGGAGATTTGGCCAGAACTCCATACCGCCCTCCGAACGTTCAGAGACTTGGATGGTACGCGACACCCCCAATGGATCTGGATTGATCAGATATGCATCAATCAAGAAGACGAAGACGAGAAAGGTGTCCAGATTGGCATGATGGGTGACATCTACAGACAGGCGGACATTGTCACTATCTGGGCGGGGGAAGGTGATGACAAAATGGAGGAGAGCCTGGAGATGATGAGACGGTTCGCATTTGCTATTGGGGGGTGCCCATCTTCAAGAACAATGGGATTCACAGTCCTGGCTATGTTCCCCGAGTACTTGGAAAGCTACAAAGCGCTCTTTGAACGTCCGTGGTTCACCCGCACATGGACACTACAGGAGGTTCTCTTGTCTAGGAGTGCACAGTTAGTCTGCGGTCGTTCCATCAAAGGATGGAGTGAACTATCTACTATTTACCTGCGATGTCTTGAAGCGTGCCAAAGCAGCCTGGGGGTGGCCATGAGGGCAAGCCTTGGGTACGGCGCTCTAAAGCCTTTTGGTATGATTTCTTCCTTTCGAAAACAGGTTAGCCGCCCACTAACAAGAAACCCCAGATAGTTTAACTCGTTGCCACGAGCGAAATGATCGTCGACGTTATGATCTCGAGGCGCTGACCCTTGTTCGGCAACGGGGTTGCACAGAACCTAGGGACAAAGTATATGGCGTACTCGGGCTCATCAGTCCAGAAATCCGGATGCAGATCACTGTCGACACCACGCTTGATTATCACACGGTATTCAAAAACTTCGCCAAAGCCTTCCTCCAACATCATGGCCCGGATCTTTTCATCCTCGTTCCCGGGCGGTTTGATGCTGAGCAACAATCCGAGTCAGGATCTCCAACCGACACAGATAGACCATCCTGGGTTCCAGATCTAACCCTTCCTCCTCTAATGACCCATACTTGGTCACGTCACAAAGCAGGGAGAAATTTCTCAGGTGCGGCACCGGAACACCCACTTTTCGACGATGATGAGGACTCTATCATTAAAGTCGCTGGAGTACACATGGCCACAATCAAGCAGGTCTACCCAAGCCTCGATATCGAGGCCTTGTTGCCTCAGCTGGATGCAGACCATGTGCTGATGAGGCGATTGGGAATGGAAGGGCCATATTTCAATCCTGCTGCTTCTGCCACAGCACGTCAAGAAATTCGCAACTTTATACGGCGAGCACACTCGCATTTTGGATACGGTGGTTCTTCAACAGGCCATGCCGGGTTCATCCGCACCTTGATGGGCGGCCATTTGTACCCCGAGTGGCTAGGCGAAAACTTCAACCCCCAAGAAGAATTTGCTCAGTTATTAACTGCTCTTGAGAATGAATCCAGAGACGTACTCGACAATGGCCCCGTCAATGTATTTATGACCTCCATGGCTGAGGCTTGGAAGGGTGCGTGTTTGGTCACCATTGCAGTGCCGGGACATGATGGTGTATCGGCGGGGATTGCGCCCATGACATCGAAGAAAGGGGACGGGATTTTTATTTTCTTTGGGGGTTCGACTCCAGTCGTCATGAGGGATTTTGGCAAGGGTGGTAAAAAAAGCTACAAGGTGGTTGGCCCTGCTTATGTGGACGAGTTCATGGACGGTACTGCCTTTGAGGGAAGAAATCCGCTGGAGAACCATGAAAAAGTCACCATCAGATAAAGGGCTCGCACACATGACACATTTTGTAGTAATCATCATGTATTCATTACTCTTCTCTCAAATCTCAGCCGCTTACAAGCTCGCTCGTCTGAAACTCCGTCTGCTTCTCCAACTCCGACTTCACAGCCTCTGCTACCTTGGCACCCCCATTTGTCTCGCCACCCTTCACCCTCTTCTCACCACCATTGGCCTCCTCCTCCGCCATCCGCTTCTTATCCTTCTTGCCCGGCTGAATCGCCCCCTTAGCCATTGCTTCCTTCGGCAGTGGCCTGATAATCGGCTGAACGCACCACCAAGGCCTCTTACACCTCAAAATCGCCGCCGCGCTCGTCTCAGTAGGGTCCATTTCCTCCACCAATTTCTTTAACCTCTCTTCCTCCGCAGGATCCTCCATTGACTTCCCATCTGTCTCCTCGTACTCAATGAGCCCCTCAGCAACCTTCTTCTCGACCATCCTATAAATCCCCTCAAACTGTTCCAGCTCTCCTAACTTCACTCTAGCCAAGGCATCTCTTACGTCGTGATGCTTCGAAACAAAGTGCCGTAGGAGGTGGAACATGTGCGCTTGGAGGGCGCCGTAGTTGGGGTTGCCGATTGCCTCTGATTTCGACCCCTTATTCCCAGGGATGACAATCTCCTCCTTCATCCACTCCGTATCCATCCCCTTCCCAGGAACAAACAACGGTCTCCTCACCGGTGGTTCCCCTCCCTTCACGTATTTATGCAGAATATCCAGATACCGTCTAAAGACAGCATCAACCCTCCACCCCCCCTTCCCATCCCTCCCCCTCCAAAACTCATCCTCAAACTCCCCAACCGCCGGCTCAGGCGCAAAAATAGCCGGGTTAGACAAGTTCCCCTCGGCAGACATAACCGCATCCACCCCCGTGGCAGCCATACACTCCTCAATATCCCCATGCTCCAGAATATTCCCATTCGCAAAGATAACCGTCTCCTCCGGCAGGTTCTCCCTCAAGTACCGAATATACTCCCAATCCGCCACCCCCGTCAAATGGCCCTTCTGCTCCCTCCTCCTCCCATGAACAGTCAAAATACTCGCCCCCGCCCTCAGCACATTCCTCGCATACTCCAGCGTCTTCTCCTTTGTCTCCAAAATCCTAATCTTGGCCGTCACCGGGATGGGAAGATTCTCGTGGAGCGTGTTGATCAGCCTGTAAATCAGCTCCTGGTCCTCCTGCAGGAAACTCCCATATTTCCCCTTTTTGGCTATCCCTTGCGGGCAGCCGAGGTTGAGGTCCACCGCGTCGCAGTAAGGGGCTACTTTTAACGCGGCCGCGAGCAGGTGCTGCGGGTCGTTGGCGCAGAATTGCACAAACAGCGGCCTGTCGCCCACGAGCGGGTTGCCGTCGAGCCAGAGGGTGGCGGGGTCTTTGGGGAGGACGCACTGGAAGTGCGAGTCGCGGTACTTGTTGAGGGGCGGCTTCGGGGCGTCTTGGGAGAAGAGGCGGGCGTGGAACATGGGGGTGTAGGCGAGGAGTTTGGGCTGGAGTTCGGGGGGCATGAAGGAGCGGGAGAGCATACGCCAGGCCTACAGATCACAGATCATCACGTTAGCTAGAGTTTCTCGACGACAAAAGAACAAGAAGGGGGGGGGGGGCATACAAATTCAGATTGGTCGACCATTGGCGCGAGGATGTATTTTGGCGACCCAATACTCTCGTAAAACTCCCTCCCATGGAGCTTCTTCTTCATTGTCGCCGCCGCCGCCGTCGCATCTGTTGTCGCTGTCGCCGCCATGGTCGAGTACAACCCTCTATTGGTGCCGCCGTTGCCAAAGAAAAAAGAAGGAAACCCAGAAACCGCCCGCCCGGTACCTCTACCACCAGCGCGGAGGATTCCGACCAAACTTTTGAACGCCACGATTTTCCCTTTCCCTCAATCTTTCCCCTTCTATATCCCTTTCGTTTCCGTTTCGTCGCAATCTTGCCTTCGATTTCGTTGTAATCGCAAAAAACTTCCCCATCAAATCCCCCCCCCCCTTCCAAAAAATTCCCATCTCTCAGCCTCTTCCCGCCCAGCCCTGCAAGGCTGACCCCACCCACTCTTTGCGCAACCCCCCTCATTGGCCAGCTCTCAAACATGCACCTGTCGAGGTCCAAGCCTTGACTAAAACACAGTTAGCTTCGCACTGTCCTATTCAAACCCCTGAAGCACCCCCACAAACCCTCCAAGCTTTCTCTTCAGCAAAGCAGATCATTAAAAAAAAAGTTCGTATTTCACAAAGGAAAAAACCCACAACGTGACATACACACACACACACACACGGGCACGCGGGGAGTGGGAGGACACCGAACCACGACACGAGACCTGCTATTTGAGGTGTACTATGTATATTCACGCAGTACATACTCCGTACCTACGTAAAACCCATAACCGGAATTTATGACACCACCACCACCACCACCCACCAACGGGCATAAATATGGTTGCCTACACTCTCTCTCTGTGTCCGTGTTGACCAAACTACACACACACACACACATACATATATATATAGTCCCGGGCAAGATATCGGGTTATCCCAACTCGTCCTCCCGCGACAGCTTCAACCCCGCTTCTTCTCCCTCACACCATTGTAAACACCCTCAACACCGAACCGGGCCATCTCATCATGTCTTTCTTTTCTTCCACAGTGATAGAACCGACCCAAAAGAACAAAAATCCCATCTCCCTCTCCATCTCCATCCCCCATTATCGCCCCCCCCTCATCCCACTCTCTTCCATCCCAACACTACTGCAAGGTTCAACCGTTAGCCAAAAAAAACAAAAACAAAAAAAACCCACCTACCAACCGACCGCCGCCCAACCAAAAAAAGCAAGGTAAGTCATCTATCCACCAGCCACCAGCCACCACACTCTCCATCCAACGGCGTAGTACTGGTCAGTTTCTATTCGTAAAACACCTAGTGCATTCTTGGCTCCTCTCACCCGTTGCTCGGTTCGCGCTGTACATACATACATACATATTACAAGCACATCTATAACGGTCTCGCATATAGCCTTTGAACCAAACCAGACATAACCGATGCAAAACAAAATCCCACCCTCATATAACCAACGAGCATCACGACCTTTCTACAAGTCCCTGCCCGACAAGAGATGTTGTTGTAAAAAAAATCCATATATTTCCTTCCAAATAAAACTCAACCCCTAATATCTACTTTACACTTTACTTCCCCCCCCCCCCCCACCCCCCCTCTCGCCATGCCATCATCATCATCATCACAACTCAACCTAGTAGAATTAACCCCCTCCCATGAACTTCACTCAAGATATCCTCAACCATAAAAACAAATACGTCCCAAAAAAAAGCAAAAAAAGAAAGACAAGAAAGAAGATGATATATGTATTTTTGAACTTCTCTCAATGCCGAATTCACAAAAAAATCACCCCCCATCCCACCACCGCCCATCACCATTACTTCTTGTTGCCTTTTTTGTTGTGTCTTGTTTTGTTTTGTTGATTGTTGTTGTTGTTCATCGTCGTCTCTTTCGTCCCTGGTTTTTGCTCAACTCCGCCTTCACCACTCGCCTCCACCAGTCACCACGCCGTGATATCACGCCACACTGCCCCCCCTCACAACACCAACTTCCCCGTCACACCCCATGAAAAGCACCATCCGCATCTATTAAAACTCCACGCTGATTTCCGCACCACTCATCATCGCGCCCCCTGAGCCCTCTGACCCCTCTAACACGTCTCTGTTTGTTAAGGATACATTCGCTTCGCTTTCGCTGACAGACAGTACTCAGCCCTACCACACACACACACACACACACATCTCCCCACTTGTCGATGAACCAGAAACAAAATTTTGTGAGAAAATAAGAAAAGAGGAAAGGTGAAGCCGTGCCCGTATTCACCCATACCCCGCTTGTAATTAAATTTCGCTGTGCTGCTGTGTGCCAGATTCTAGACGGGAAAAAAGAGAAACAAGACTTTGTCGAGATCAATGTGAGAACAAAAAGAGTTAAATCAACGCCATGACACCTTACTATGCTTTGTCCCATGAGAAGAAAAAAGAACGCCTAGGAATTGTGCAAATCCTTGGTCAAATACACGACGGGAGGTCGTCTTCGCCGCCCTCACTGGTAGAGAAAAGAGAATCGAGCCGAGAGAGGTGCTGTTGTGCTAGGTTGAAACGGGTTCGGGCCATTCGTCTTGAATCATCAGAAAAAATGCGTGTAAATCTTGGAGTTTTCGTGAACCTCCATCTCCTGTATGATTGTTAGCATCTTGGTATAGCTCGAGTATTGTTGCAAAAAACCCACCATCTTGAATGTGTTCAGCTCTTCCTTGATCTGCTGGGCGAGCATTGGCGTCAAGCGGTTGCACGTCGCCACGTCACCACGGCGATCGTACTCCCCGCTTGGCCATGTCTCAAAGGTGATGATGCGGGGGCTGAAGGTGGCATTGCGCTTCAGGCTGCCCTGAGGAGTGCCGGGCGCGCTCTTGGTGTCCTGGCGGAGACGAAGGGCTGAAACAAAGTAATCCTCACTGCCAATGGCGACAGGCGCAGTCCGTCTGTGACCTTGCTGCTCATCATTGGGGGTGCTGGGAGCGCTGGAGGTAGGGGAGTCGGTGACGTTGGGAGCATGGTGCGACTCTGTGCCCCGAGGAGATGGGCTCCCAGAGCCATTGCGGTCTTCTACAGCAGTCATGTTAGAAATGTCAACCTTTTGCAAGAAAATCACAAACGTACTCTTCAAGATGCCCTTTCGGACAGCAGCCAAGACCTCGGCACGTTCCTTCTCACCGCCAACAATGCTCTTTCGTGCTGCCGAGCCATCTGTGCCGGTGCTAGATCGTGGGTCCGCTTCGAGGGTGGGTACATTGGCAGCATCAATCGAGTTTCGCTCCAGACGGGGGAAGCCGGTACCGCCGCCGGGTTGTGTTCGTGGGTCGGCATTCACGTTGACACGCTCGCGCTCGGCCTCGACATTGACCATGGAGACAGTAGCTTCCATAGCCTCGGGCAGCCTGGCGTCGGCGGCCGGCACACCAATGATGGACTTGGGCCGGAAAAGGCCAACAAGAGAACGGCCGCCCTTCTTCATTCCACGGCCCATCTTCCGAATCATAATCGAAGCCGACGATGCCGTTGATGAAATTGATAGGTTGTCGGTCGAGCCCGAGAAGAGTCTGCCGCCGTAGATGTTGCTTCCGATGCCAGCCTCTTCTTGTCGCTGGGCGATGCGGGCCTGTTCCGTTTCGTATGCATCGTCATGGCTCTGCTCCTTCTGAAGTTTGCCGTGCCCGTTCTCGGCGGCTTCGCTGTTAGCATGCACCGCTTTCCGGAACTCTGCCGCGCTGCCAAAGGAGAAGGCTCTCCTGAGCCTTGATGTCTTGTTTTTTGGTTTCCCTCCCTTCTCGCTGATGGCGGCGAGCTGCCTGGCGGCCGGGCTCTCGACGCGAGGCGTGGTCGGCTTCACGGCCTCCTGAATCGCGCTGTCGGCGGCATCGGCCGATACGCCATTCTCAGTCTCCGTGCCCATTGCCTTGGAAAGGGGAGACGAATTGACGGCACGCTTCGGAGTTGCAGCATCGGACGATGAACTTCGTGGGGGAATGTTGACCAGCCGGGGATAATCTTGGCTGTTGGCCGTCTGTTCAGAAGGCGAAGAGGAAGACGGGGCGGGGTTTCCGGTGGGGTTGGAAGCCTTCGCGCTGCGGTTGGCCGACTAAAGTGGTAGGAGACGATTAGCGCTGGTTGATCCAACCCCCAACATGCCGCCATAACATGTGATTGGACAATCGAGCCACGAGATATGCAGGTCAGAAATCACTTACAGAAGAGGAAGCTCTGGAATTATTGCTTCCAGCGCTGCGGCCAGAGGACCGGCTGTCAGAGCTGCCAAGACGGGCATCAGTAGTAGCGCTGCTGTTGTTTCTGTCACCGGCCTTGTTGTTTCCAGCTTTGGCAGCTTTGTTGTTGTTCTTCTTGTCAGCAAGCTTGGCCGACGCCGGTCGATCTGCTGGACGGCTTGATAGTTCCGGCTGCTTAAGCTCGGGCGGGGTCAAGGGCATGGCAAAACCGGCAGAATCCAATGCAGGCAAGCTGCGTCTGCGAGCTCTTCTGGGTTCCTCTTGTCCTTGACCGCGGACAAACCCCATGTCATCGATCGCCGACCCAGATGACACCGAACCGATATAGCTGCTGGGCCTGTTCATCTGGTGCAACTGGGGGGTCCGCAGCATCACAGGCTTTTGATCAGACGCGCTCCGCGTGTGGCCTGGGCGTCCAGCAGTTGCCGTTTCCTGGGGCTGTTTTCCTAGGCCCGAGCCTGCCGAGTCAGAAGACCGCAACGCAGTTCTCCTGTATCTTTCTGGTGACACCCGGGCCGGCGCCGCCTGTGCAAGCGGTGGCGACAGCGATGTCCCGTTCATGTGTGAAGGCTGCGACTGATGCACCGCACCGGCTCTGCGTGTTCCTGATGACGGCAGGGCTGAATCATCCCGAGACCCGGCACCTGTCAAACTGATGGAGGCCGTACTAGGCAGGTTTGTCATGGAGTTGCTGGCCGCGTACCGGGAACGGGCCACGCCAGGCTGGAGATAGTCGAGCGTCTGGATAGTCGGCACTGCTGGTGAGGATGATGTCCGGTGTGACCTGACCTGCTGCCACTGTGTCGTCGGATTAAGGCTGGGTGTGCCTGTGTAGGCATAGGGTTGGACAGACGCCGAGCCGCCACGGTACACCACAGGAGAAGCCACTCCCGTGGGCAAGCCGTGGATACTATTTCTATGAGCTCCACCTTGGGCATATTGCGCATTCGACTGAACTGGCAGCATGCCCGAGGCCGAGGCTGGCCTGGTCTGAAGCATCGTGACTGTCCCAGATTGTTGTGGATATCCCTGTACCAGTGCAGCCATGATATCTGGAGATCTATTCAGATCCAAAGCAGAACTAGATGGAGGTTCTTGTTCAAAGTCTCGGAGAGATGAGCTGCCCGACGGTGCTCAAACTTTGACAAGCAAATTGCGAGGTTGAACGAAAGTATTAAGGCAGGGTTTCTGCATGCAGTCTGTCAGCGAGACGTTCGTCAAGAGGCTCGGAAAAGCAAGACAATGACAAAGTGTGTGGCTGGACTGAGGACAGAGATATGTTTGCTGAAAAGGCAAGGTGACCCCCACGTTTTTGCAATTGTGCTGATCAATGGGGGGGGAGGACAAGTCCCAGCTTTCGAACTCACCTGCCAATTGTGTCGAGAAGAACGGAGCCTTTGCAAAAAATCAAGGACCCCGTGTTTGGTGGTACGAAGACCTTTTTTAACGATGGTGACACTATAGAACTGAAGGTCGCCCGGCGGCCAAAGAGGGAGGAGGCAGATGACGTTGTCCGTCTCGGAAGAAGAAGCCCACTGTCACCGTGAACTTTCTCGCGTGGTCTGGCGGTCTCAAGCCCGGTCACAACTCTTGGGGAGTCGCAGGCTGAGGGAAAAGAGGATGGGGTAGAGGCAGTGCCGCGTCACGACTGACAACTGCAAATTCGGCCGTTACTGGAGACGGGACATCGGGAGGGCCAGAATTATCGGATGGGAGTTGGGAGCGAGTTGGTCCGAGCAGACGGCGTGGTCAAATGTTTTTTTTTTGTGGTCGTTTCCGCGTGAGGACAAATGGCGAACCGAGAACGAGAGAGATGCGCAACAGGCAGACAAAACAAACAGACAGAGAGACAAGATGCTATGAGACGACACGGGCGAGCGAGACGAGATTTCGAGTTGGGACGTTAACGACAAAAAAAAATAAAGAGGCCGAGATGGGTAGCTCGTAGAGGGCGGGTGCGAATCGAAAGGGTGGAAGGGTGGAAGGGGCGCTTTCCCGAAACACGGCGAGGCACAGAAGGGCGAAGGTCGTGGTGTCGAAGAAAGGAAATTTCGTAATCGGGGGGCCGGAGCGTGTCGTCGGTGAGGGGAGGGGAGGGGAGGAGAAAGAGTGATGGGATGGGATGGGATAGAGGGGGGGATTGGGGATTGGGGACTGGGGAATGGGGAATAGGATTTCGGTGCAGTGTAAGTGGAAGGAAAGGGAAGTTTTCCTCTTGCTTGGTGTCTCCTGTCGTGGGCTGTCTGGAGGAGGCCAGACGTGCAGCGACTAGTCGAGACAGGGCAACGGCTCAGGACGGCGGTGCACGCCAGAACCAGGAGGGAACGAGTCGGCCTCTTTCCGTGCATCGGGCGCCGGTCAAAATCCAAGACAAGCTCCACCGGCTATTCATACAGTACAATTCGATTTCAATATCCGATCTAATTAGCGACTACTACCGTTTCTTATTGCTCTTATTAGCATGTAGCTTAGTTTCCATGGTATATCTCTTCCATTCATGAGATCTTATATCTCTCAGCCAGCCCAAACTGTTTAACTCTCTCAGTCTGTCTATCTTCATCTCTGTTTCCTGTCTTCATGAACCTCGGACCCAAAGCTCCTCCTCTGTTCCCTCAGGCCATGTGTTGATCCCCCCATCTCCGCCCATTGGCCAGCGAGGGAGGAACGAGCATTGACCCAAGGCACGCTAGCAGGGCCCATGCTGCAGGCCAAATGTCGCTGTGCAAGGGTGCCAGGGGCTTCCATCTCCTTGCGACGAGCCACCGAGACGACTCTACACGGCTTTTGTGCATAAATCCATCCACGTCTCCTTGCAGAAGCTACAAAGTACTCAAAGAAGCATTTGTTTCATTCATCATCATCATCATCAGGCTGGTAAGCAGAGTACGGAGCATGACTGAGACTCTTCTCGTTTTCGTGAGAATCAACTGGAATGGAGCCGGAATTTATTCCTTATCGCCCCAGTGGATGACGGATGGACCAGCACACCCCGTTCCAATCTCTCGTTCCGGTCAAACCGTTTATAAATGGAGAATAATACTCTCTCTTCTTCCACGGGCAAAGACCAATGTGAATGTGTCAGCGGTCCATTTGTCTGTCTGTACGGAACCAACCTGCCCAACGTGGACAAGGCACCGGCCGTTGCTATCTCTTGTTTCATCAAGGTTATTATTCAATATTATCCCCCGCGATATTATTATTCCCCTTCGTATGAGCAATCTTCCAAGCTCTTCTCAGAGTCGCATCGCATGTACGCACGCACTATAACTCCTCCCCGTCTAAAACCTGGAGTCACGCTTCTCTTCAGGCAATCGCAATCGCAATCGCGCCTTGCTCGCGTTTTCCCCGATTTCCACTTTGCCAACACAGTGTTTGAAAGTCAACGGTTCTCCACACGCCCGTTGATGGGCAAAACTCCACAGGCCAGATCGGGAAACCCAGTCATGGTGGTTGCTTCCAGGTTTTTATTAATGAGCCTCACTAGTTGCATGTACAACTTTTATACATCCCACAACGATTGATGACTGAATGCAGCAAGGAAGGCCCCCTCGGGTCGGCGATGGTGGCGTGGCGCCTGTCGCGTTCGGTCATCGACAACAGCGGCATCTTGCTTGTTGTTCCCCCCCCTTTTTTTTCCTTCTTTTCTGTGCAGTGCAGTGCCGCTCGTGGGCAGAGAGGAGCGCGCGTGTTACAGAGAAAGAGAAACGTTTTTTTTTTTGAAGGACGGGAGAGACATAATAAACAAGAGCCTCGCTACTTTCTTTTTTTCTTTTCCAACAACAACAACGGCGGCCAACAGCCCTACCTGGGGTGCCAAGAGAGGCACATCTGAGGCTCGCTCTCTGCATCGCTCTTTTGCACTTGCAATAAATATCCTAATCTTTTTTTCGCCCTACACTGACTCCTTCCCAACTATTCGTATCATTTTCTTTTACAAATCCATCCTCATCGCTGACGTCTGAGTGGGTCGTAGGAGCACGCACGCACTCCTGAACATCAAGACCCATCAGATCGAGATGCCTCCCAGGCTCCCCAACCCAAAGATCAAGAAAGACTTTAGTCTAAGCCAACTTTTAAAAAGCTGAGCTGAATATAACAAAATCGAAACCGGGCAGCAGGCAGTTATGCCACCCTTTAATAGTCTTCCCAATATTTCTCCCCCATCCAATCTCCAGAATAAGGGGGGGCGCTCAGCAGGCGTGCGGCATAAGATCTCCCACCCGCCCTCCATCCATCTTGAAAGAGGAGGAATTCAGCGTTGCGGCGGAGGCACAACAAAAACCCTCGAGCTTCTCCACACACACACACACACACAGCCCTCTTGCAACGGATACAGGAATGGCAGTGCGGCTGTATGAATAGAAATATACTGCAAGCTCTCAGAAGCGGGTTGGTAAAAGAGTGGGGGGGGGGGGGGGGGGGATATGGTTGCACGGCGGGATCTGAAACTCTACAACCTACCTTACAGACCTTTCCACGTCTCTCTCTATGCAGGTAGATGACTGTTCTCCAAAGTGTAAAGTGCGTACGTCAGTATGGAAGCAAGGAGGTCCGTTCCATGTTGGACCCTGAAAATCCAACCGAGTCTGTGTGTGTGCCGATCGAGAAGGTTGGGTTGAGGTTTGGCTTGTGAAGAGACAGGGAGAGAGAGGGAGCTTTGAGTGAAAAAGATCGAATTATGCCTCTAGACCGTTAGTTTAACCCGCCATTGACTTCCCTCTAGTATGTACCTCCTGTCACTTGTCAACTTGTCACAGGAGGCTGGCAAAAGGAAAAAAAGCGGCCGAACAAGCAGCGATTACCCGCTCGCTCGTCCCCAAACTCAACTTTGACTTTGACTTGAGTATCCTCATCTGCATGTGAGTTGGCACATTCTATGATCCAAACGTTTTCAGTGTCCATGCGCCAAAAACATCCCAAAAAACAAGAATTACGCCATCTGAATTTCTGATGACGGGTCTTTTCCTTCATAAAGAGGAGTTCATCCGGACAAATATTCCTTTTTTTTTTTACTTTTTTTTCTTTCTCTTACCTTCTCTTTTCATATGAGACACCTCCCTCGAGGCACCTCTTGTCTCGGAGCTTTTCCCCTGGCTTACCTAACAGTTCGTCCAATGATATAAGCTTTTTGCCTAGCTCTAGGTATGCGAGACTTCTGGAAGGAACAAGCAACGACAAGACGGAAACAAGAAAAAGAGGTTGCGTTGCTTGGCATGGGGACAAAAGGCTTCAAAAGACATGTCGTTTCGGATTTTTGTTCCAACAAAAGTCTGGTCACCGCTTCTTCTTCTCGAGATTGTTTCCCCTTGGAAGAAGCGAGAGGCTGGCTTTTGGAAAGCTGTGATTTGCTGCGGCAATCCCTTTCTCAGGACGGACAACGCAAGCCACCCAAGCAGTGCTGTGATTTCACGCTGTAGAAGGGCAATACTCAAGGTACCGCTGTTACATGATGCATATCGATCAAGCATTGACCAATCATGACGGCTAGTCTTCGGCCGATGTTGTGGGCGGGCTTGCGGGGTGGTGTGTGTGTGTGTGAGTGGTGTGTGTGTCGGCGGCGAGCATCGAGCAGGGTGGGATGCTTTCGGGCAGGACGAGATGCGGCGTGTAGGCGGAAAGCCGTGTGACGGGACCAATGCCTGGCCTTTTTTGCAAACTGGTGATGGTTGGTATAGCAGTGTACAGGTTCTGTCCTGTTTCCGTCCGGCACTTTGGACGCCACTATCTTGCCATCTTTCCTCTTCCTCGGAAGCAGGCAGGTGGTTGGGATCTGCATTGTTGATGTCTTGCTCCAGGTGAAGAAAAAGCAAAGCGCCTCCCGAGCGGGCGGCGGGCCACCCCTTGGCCGGGGTGGTTGAGATGGTGTGCCCCGTGCCGGGAGGCTTCGTGATTGGTTCAGGCCACCACGAGTTGGCAATGTTTGACAATGTCGTCGTCAGCCATGACAGAGAGACAGGCGGTGAATACGAAATAGAAGTCTGTTGCGCAGAAACCAGAAACGAATCCGTGGTTCCCTTGCCTGGGAAAAAGAAAGAACCAAGGTGAGAGAGAGATCTCGCTCACTGTGTGGGGGCCAAGCAGATCAACTGCCCTCGCCCCGCGAATGCCAAGCAACGTTTCTTTCCCCGGTCCTGGGCCATGTTCGTCAAGGTTTCAGCGGATTTTGAGAATCGAACGTTGTTGTGGCATTCGCTTGCAACCGATAGCATCAATTTAATTGTAAATCTGGGGGTATTCATACAAACCATCTCATGATCATTTCTGCGAGTGGCTGTGAAAAGCAACCTCGACGGTGTTGACATCGGATCTTGAGTTCAAGATTATTCTGGTGGAGTTGTGAGCGGCCATGGGACAAGGATGGCTCTGGTTTGAGCCTCACTCATCAAGTTCATCTCATCAACCTGACATCACAGCTTCCAGGTTGACTATTGAGTCAAAGCACAATTCGAACACAACAAGATGAACACCATGACCTCAAGTATTCCAAGTCATTCATCCGTGATACATGCACACAGTTCATCCGATAGCAATACACTCCCCCTTCCAAACACAAGCCAGACAGAACCAAGAACATCAGTCCAACCACTGACATTTCCCTAGATCTCCAACCGCCCATGAATTCCATAAAGCACACCCTCACACCATCAACCTAACCTCAACCAAGAAACCCCCCTCATCCTCACCACCCTCCCCCAACCAAAACCCTCTCAACCACAAACCTCCCCAACCCCCCCCCATGAACCCCCTCCTCCCCCCCTCATCCTAACAAAACGGATCCCCCTCATCACACTTGGATGGCCGATGTTAGTTCCAGCTGATTACTCAGCGGGGATATCCAAGTTGGTTACAGTTTAGATAGGATAACTGCGGTCATTGTTGCAGCTTGTTCGGGAAAGTCAAGTCAGGTTGTGCGTGTAAGTCGTCAAAGATAGGTATTCTCATGTACATCTTCCTTAACCAAGAGAAAGGGCAACCTCCGCAGCCAGTATCAAATTGATCTCTCTCTTAACTGCCTATGAGCTCAACAACTACGCAATGCCCAACCTGCTATCTAATCTAACTAAAACCTCAACAACCCCCAGCTCCTTGCTTATACTTGTTCTCGTCTATATTATGTACACCTCTTCCCCAACTCGTATCGCTATGATTCCCTTCAAACAATAGTACTCGCCCCTCTTCACTTCATTACCCACCCCCCTACAAAACATACCCTCCACCGGCAGTCACAACCCCCCACTCCCTCAACCCCATCCCATCCTCCAATTCCACCACCCACCAAAGCGCATCCCTCGCCTTCTCCGCCTGCCCGCTCTCTTCATACGCCCTCGCTAGCGCAAACCACGCCTCCGAGTAGTTCCACCCCGATCCCAGCTTCGTCAGCCCGCTTAACAGCCCGTACGCTCTGTCCCGTGCTGCCAACCGATCAATAAGCGGTAAACTAGTCGCCTTATACGGTGGTGGGAGCTGTGGGCCTAGCAGCCGCGATGGCGAAGCCGAGGAAGCCCCATTAGTGTTTTCTTCCTCGTCCTCGTCATCATCAAACACCTCTTCATGAGTCTGCTTTTTGGAAACAGGCTTGCGTTTGGGAGGTCCAAGACCAAGGGGTTCAGATGGCAGCTCAGGGTACCGGCTTGGCGGAGAGGCTATGATGGGATGGTCTTCGTGGGAGTCGGAGGTGAGTGATGCACCACCTAGATCAAGGCCAGAGACCGCTGGTGGGGGAAGGAGTTTCTCCGAGTAGATATCCAGGAGGATGTTGGAGAGCCCAACAATGGCGATAGGGTGGTCGGGGAAGTGCGTGAGGGCTGTTTCAAAGTCCGCGCGGGCTTGATATGGTCTTTCTAAGGCGAGAGAGAGTTCTCCTTTCTGTAGGATTATTAGCGGTTATGTCTTTTTAAAGTTCAAAAAGTAAAGGGAACGTACCTCGGTCCAAACATCAGCCAAAACTGCCTCTACACTCTTCTCCATCCCCCATCCCGCCGTCCTGGTATTCAGTGCTCCAGAGGTATCACTGACGACATCGCCCTCAAAGCTCTGCACAATCTTTTGGGCTTCGGCAATTGCCTTTTGGGCATCGTCAAGCAGACCAGCTCGTCGGTAAAAGCCAGCAATAGTAAGCCAGACCTTGACGAGAATGCCCTTCCTTTTCCTCTTGCTGTGCTCCTGTGAGAACTGCACGAATGGCAGTAGAGGTGAGAAGCTTTCCAGGGTTCCGGTGCCCATCTCCGAGGGTCCGTCCGTTCGTCTTGACAAAGCGGACGAGTTTGTCGTCTCCGGCCTCAGTGTCCCTGCCACGGTCTTGCTGGCAAAAGTGAAATGCTGCGGACCGTTAGGGTCCTCAAAGGTAGGCTGATACTTGTCTCCATTAAGAGGCGGAACCGGCGGACCACTGCTCATAGCGCGTTGCCGGCTGCCGCTCCGATCTCTTTTCCGGAGACTGTTTCTGCTCCTACCATTGAGGCTGCCCGACCTAAGAGACCTGCGACTAGACTGTCCATCAATGGCTGTCTCGCTGCTGGTCTGCTGGGTAAGCGTGGTAGTAGCAGTCTGAGGCCTGGAGGTTGCTACGCTCTGCCTTGGCTGATGACCCTTGCCTGCACGGCCGCCAAACATGCTATCTCTAACGCTGCGCATTGTGGCCATGGTCTTGGGAGGCTCAACCTTTGACAGCTCCAGTGTTGGCTCGCCGAGATCGCCAAACAGCCTTGGGAACAGCGTGAGCAACTCAGTGCTGGCATTGACAGCCACCGTAGGACCTTCAACGAGTTCCAGAATGGCAAGCTGGGTCATCTTAATCTCCAGAATGCTCTCCTTCTCAAAATCGTCCATCTCGTCCACGATGCCATCACCGCCGGCCTTTTCGACAGCAGCTTCGTTGAGGTGCTCGCTCCTAAAGCCCCCGTTCAGATCCCTGCTACCAAACAAGACGATCGGATCCTTGAACTGCTCAATAGCACCTTCACACGCCCGCGCAGCCAAGACATAATCTTGGCGTGCGCTCAACATGAGCGCCAAAAGATGCCAGAGCGGAATCAACGACCTTTCCCTCCAGTAAGGCCCATTATGCAACTCCTCATGCTCCTGCACCGCCTTGTCGGCCAGCAGCGCCGTCTTGACCAACTCAATAGCCACAGACAATTTCCTCTGCTCGGCATACAAAACACCCAGCGCAAACACCCCCCTAACATCCACCACACTTCCGAACTCGGGCGACAGAGACCACCGCAAACACTGGATCGCCTTCTCCTGGAAGATGGCCCTCGATTCCGACTCATACGTCATCCTAGCCCACTGCGCATTCGCCAACCCAATACTCTGCCACGCCAACGCCATCGACCTCGGCGGCACCAAGTCCCTCGGGTCTGCACTCTCCAGATCCAGACTCGACCACTTCTTCACCAGCCCTTCCAGCTCCTCCGAGACCTTCCTCGCCTTCTCCGCCGCCTCCCGTCCTCCATATCTGCACAACGCCGCGATAGCCGCAGAGATAGTCTCCAAAACCGTCGCATTATCATCCAGCGCCGGCTCCCTATGACCCGTCTTCTCCACCCTCGCCTTCCCCTTCTTCACCAGCTCAAACCAGCTATCAAATGACACAAAGGCCAAGTCAAACTCTGCCACTGCCAAATGCACCGTAAACAGATGCCTCAGTATCGCCGTAGAATGATACGTCTTCGTCGCCGCCCCATACAACGTGTCCAGCGTCCCCCTGCTCAGGCTATCCCTCCCTCCCGCTCCCAAATCATGTTCCTTCCAGCCCCTCCCATTAAGAATAGTCCAATTCCTCATCACCCTCGCGACAAACTCTTCCACCTCTGCTCTTTCCTCGTCTGCCCTTGGGAACTTTGTCTCGGAAAACAGCAGTCCCTGATAGATGGTCTCCACCTTCTTGAGTTCTGCTCTCAACTGTGCGCGGGCACTGATGGTCTCCCCGTTGGAGACTGGCACGGCAATCCCAGAAGGGGGGTACGCCAAGTCCCGCTGTAGAATCTCCGACAAGGCAGAGTAATACTCGCTCCAGACCTGCCTTCTAGGCACCGATCCCCGGAACCCATATCCTCCCGCCCCTGAAATGCCTGCTTGATCTTGTGCCGCGACTGCTACACCTTTAGCAGCACCAGCCCAGTATCTTGCCCAGGTCCTAAACCCTGACAAACAGTTGCCCTCGGAAAGTGACTTCTCCCCGTCTCTTGTAGCCTGGCTAGCCAGCATGCAGTATTCAGTAAGGAACAACTCGGCCCAGTACCGTATCTGCTGCCTCGCTGGACCTCCCGGCGTGGCATTCCACACAGTATTCAGACTCGGTAACGCGATCTCAAACGCCTCGAGGGCACCCTTGCGTTGTCCATCACGAGCTAAGCAGTTCGCTCGCAAGTAAGCAGTTTTCAGGGCGCAGACTTTGGTCCATTCTGACAATTCGACCGCGGCATCGGTGGTAGGAATGTCTTCGTCAAACGATCGGGGGAGGCGCTCGAGTGCGAGATGGTATTCCCTCAACACCCAGTGTAACCAACCGGCGCAGACGCGGGCCTGGAAGCGGTCTTGGGGGTGGGCTTGTTCGTTTTCGATGACGGTGAGGAGGGTCGGGAGTTGGGAGGCGGCTTCGAGGGAGGAGGGAGTGGTGTCGGGGGTGGACTTGACGGAGGCTTTGATGATGGCGTGTTCGGTTGTTGCTGATTGGGAGAGGCCTGGCGGGGAGATGGGTGAGGATGAGTTGGTGATATAGAGGGAGAGAGAGAGAGAAAAGGGGATGACGTACAGGCTCGTTCAGGGGCATGTTTCCGCACCTTGCGGACTAGCTCGGGGACGGCATCCCAGTTGTCATCGCAACGCGCTTCGTCAAGCTGTTGGATGTAATGCGCTGCTTTGACTGCGTCGGGCTATGTTTCTATTCGTTAGAAAGATATCGGGGAGAGAGAGGTGAGGTGTCTGAGACGGAGAAGAAGTACCATGTTGGCGGTGTTCCAGCAAGCCTGCTCGCACTACGATGACTTGGTCAGACAGGGCATACGGAGCGCAAGAGCGTAGCCTTGGGGGGTTGTGGATTGTAAGGTGAAGGACGGACGGGAAGAGTACGTCAGCTTGTAAATAAGGAGGCGTCCCGCTGGGCAACAAACGGGGACACTAAAATGAAGCCAATGGAGCCCAGGTCAATCCAAAATCTTGGGGTGATGATGTCGGGCCCATCAGGAACAGGAATAGCACCCAACCGCGCACAGGGATTGGCTGGCTTTAGTGCCTGCAGGGGCCAAGTAAAGGTCCCGCATTTCGGTAGCTCTAGCGGAAAACTTACCGATAAGATAAGTAACAAGCATCTCAAAATGTTTTTGCAGTAAAACACCACCAATAAACCAACATTGCGCCAGCTCGCGATTGGGAATAGTTTCTGTCTTGTTTCTGACAGAAATCAAAACTTAGGACCATCAACATTCAAAGGGTCCATCTCGACAACTTTCGACGACACCCTCCACCAGTTCATGCAGCTATAAAAGCAAAGACTCACAGACATCAACCATCTAATGGCTTCACCTCCTTCAGACCTGCGGGTACTTGTCCGCAGACTAGCTTCGACACCGGCCGATCAACTCCCACGGCTCTGCCCAGTTCTGGTTGGACATGTTTTAAGATGCGGCGAACCACTCTCTGCTTCGCCAGATGCTGGAAAGGGAAAAGACAAGGGCGCTGAGACGCCAATGCTTGTTCACAAGCTCAGGACACACATCACAACGCTCTTGACCGGAAGGAACGCTTCTGGCCGCTTTGCTGCTGTCTGCTTGATCAAGGCTGTTGTCGATGTGGGAGGATGGGAGAGTCTCAGGGCTGCTGACCCTTGGGTCCGGGGCTTGATCAGTGTTGCTCAGGTGTGTATCTATTTCAGTATGAAAATTATTGATCTTATACTGACATGCTGCAGAAAATCGACCCTCTTCCTTCCAAGGAGCTGGCCATCATCACCTTGACCAAGATCTACATGCTACTTCAAGGCTACCCAACTCTGATCAGAGAAATGGCCACTCCCACGCTTCCCAGTTTCGTCACGGCTTGCCTTCAGCTGGTCAAGTCCCCATCAACCCCCACCAGTGTCACTGAGACGGTGGCCAGCTCTCTGTCAAAGCTGGTGATGCTCTATCCCACCACTCTCCGCCCATTTGCTGGCCAGATCAAGACTGCTCTCAGAGCTTACATTGCGCCAACCACCTCGGACTCGGCTGTGGTGCCTCACACCCTCCGTGAGAGCTCTCGCCGTCTCTTCATTCTTCTCTCTTACACCACCCCGAAGAACGGCAGCAGTGACGAATGGGTCAATTCCATCAAGGCCGCTATCCTCGACTGCCACGCCACCACTGACCAGATCTTCCGCGGTGTTGTCGAGTCTTGGGAGTCCTCCACTGGTTACCGCCCCCAGCAAATCCGCAATGAGCTCGACCCCTCCGGCGGCGGTGACTCCGTTGACGAGTTCCCTTCCTGGGAGGGCGTCCAGCCCGGCTCCGAGCGCCTCATCGGCCTCCTCGAGTTCCTCGCTGAATACCTCGACAACCCCACCAAAGCCCCTGTGACTGTTCCCGTTGGCGAGCTCCTCGACCTCACCACCCGCCTCACCCTCGTCACCCCCCCCAACCCCTCCTCGGAAGAAACAATGCAAACCAACCCCTCCATCAGCCGTGACGAAAAGGCCGAGCTCTGGACCGTCCTCCCTGACATCCACACCGCAGTCCTCCGTCTCCACGGCTCAACCATCCGCCGCCTCGCCGACTCCGCCCTCCCCCTTTCCACCGACATAATCGACCACACCGTCCGTGTCCTCTCCTCCCACCGCACCAACCCCGCCGTCCGCGAGAAGGTCTACAACCTCACCTCCCCCCTTCTCACCCTCGCCGGCCCAACCCTCCCCCGGTTAACAGTCGACTCGTTAACCCCCCTCATCCAGCAAGTCTGCCACGACATCCTCCTCTCCGCAGGCCACCTAGACGACACACCCAAACCCACCCCCCCCGTCGAAAAAGGCAAGCAAACCGTCCAAGGCAACGCCGACGCTTTCCTCTCCACCCCCTCCACCACCCCAGCATCCCTCTTCACCCCCCTCCCAGCCTCCCTCCTCACCTCCGCCACTTTTCTCCTCCCCCTCTTCCTCTCCCACCTCCCCCAACCTCACCTCTCCCCCGACATCCGCTCCCTGGTCGACCGCACCGCCATCCTATCCTCCAACAAAAACGCCATGCTAGCCTCAGTCTTGAATCCCTACAAAGACACCAGAGGGCGGTACTACCCCTCCATCCTCCCCTTCCTCGTCCAAAAGTTCGGCACATCCAAAGAAGTCGAAGTCGTGCGTAGCAACCTCGTCCGCGCGGGGCGGTACGCCCAGTTGAACGCTGATGAGTATGACCCCAGCGCCAACTTGGACGACCTCTTGGCGGATAAACAGCTCCGGGGCGAGGAGGAGGAAGATCAAGAGATGGGCGATGCAGAGGAACCAAATCAGCAAACTGATATTATCGTTGAGGAGGAAAAGAAAAAGGAGAAAAAAGTCGTGGTGTCTGGGTGGGGGAGTGTACTCCCGGAAACAAACGGTGCAGTGCACGAGGCGATGGAGGTGGATGAGACGCCTGCGGAGGTCAACCCTTTTGCTGTTACTGTTAAAGAGACAGAAACCACAATTGTGAAGAAGCGGGCGGCGTCGCCGTTGAAGAGGAAGAGCAGCGGGAGTTTGGAGGCGGAGGAGGAGACCAAGGTCAAGAGGGTGGCTGTTGCTGCTGCTGTTGCTGCTGCGGTGGCTGTTGATACCAAGACAGAAGAGGAGGCCAGTGATAGTGATGACGAGGGGAGCGTGCAGATTGATATGTCGCTTGATGATGAGGATGACGACGAGGAAGAAGAAGAAGAAGAAGAGGAGGAAGATGATGAGTAGAATGTGCCAAAAAATGGAATCGAAATTGGGATGTATATAGGATATAATACTCTCTATACATAAAGTTCACATATCTACACCACCACACAAATGCCCCAAAATTGCTTCAAACTTGTCAAATAATTCTTGCCTTCAATTTGTACATTCCGTCTACTCATTGATAATTCTCCATCCTCCCCTCTAAACCACCCTCATGTCTAGCCTCTCCTGACCATCCTACATACACCCAAACAATAACCCAATTTCGCAAACGCCCTTGACCTCTGCCCTAGTCGAAAACCAGCCCCATTACGCCTCGTTTTAACAGCCATATCCCGCCCAATATCCACGAAAATGCAAGACTCCCCCCCCCCAAACACCCACATCCCCATCCTACCCCCCAAAAATACACACCCCCCACCCCCGTAACATCCCCCAAAAATCAATCCCTCAACCAAGCCCTCCTCTTCTCCTCCTTCCTCGCCCTCCTCTTCTCCTTAAACTCCTTCAGCTCCTTCTTACTCGGCTTCTTCCCCGCCCTCTCCGCCTTCAAGCTCCTCCCATCATGCATATTCGCCGCGGCATCCACATCAAAATACGCATTCAGCTGCCTCCTGCTCTTTTGCTCGTCCGAGTGCCTCTCCGCCCCCTGCTCCGGCATCTGCCACTGCCCCGTCTGCTTATTAAAAAACCCACCCACGGCGTACTCTGCCGGGACCGGTGGAACAACCGACTGCTCCGCTTGTTGCTGTAGGGCCCTCGCATTGACTGCATACCAGGCGTTTTCGTCGTAGGAGCCGTGGATGGCGGGGTTGTAGCCCCCTGCTATGGAGGTTGGGTTGGAGATGGAGGATGGGTCGGTTTGAGGTGGTATTGGGGCGGCGACGGCGGGTGTTGGGACGCCTGGGGCTGTTTGGGGGAGGGAGGTGGTGGATTGGCGGGGGTTTTCGAGCTGCCAGGCGCCGGTGAAGCGGTTGTAGAACCAGTATTGGTTGTCGTTGGGGTTCCAGTGGTATTCCCAGCCGTCGTCTACCGGTTCGGGGGCTGGTGTTGGTTCGGCGGGGAGGGGTGGGGAGGTGCTGTCTACTCCTGGGAGAGGCTCGTTTGGTAATGGGGGGGCATCGCTGGGAAGGGGTTCGTTCGGGAGTGGTGGGTGGTCTTGGTCTGGTTCTGATTCGGAGACTTCGCCTTCTTCGTCGGAGGAGGCTTGTGATGGGGATGGGGAGCCTTCTCTGGGGGAGGGGGCTGTTTCATCGGCATTCTTGGGGGAGGCGGTCGACTCGTCAGGGTTTGGTGTGTTGCTGTTGGCTTCATCGACTGGGGGAGTGGTTTTGGCAGTTTCGCCTGCTTCTTTGGGCTCGGTCTCCGGCGATTTCTCTTGCTGGGGAGTCGTGTCTGCGTTCTCGATGCGCTCCTTGGGCGCAACTGGGAGCGCTGGAGACTCGGTCTCGGCTGGCGTCGACATGGTGATGTACCTAGCGGTGCTGTCAATTGAGTGAGGGCGTCTTGATCTAAGAGCTTGCCAAAGCTGATTAAATAGTCACTGGTCGTGCCGGCCTGTTTGAGGAGATGTCTGCGAAGAATGCAGGGTCAGGATGGAGAATAATCGAGCTTGGAATTGGAAAATCGAGACCCTTCAATCGCGCTTCCAGTGCATCTCTCAGTTTCGGTGGAGACAAGCGAGATCCAGAATCGCAGATCGTTAATTCCTGTAGCCGATTGGATGGAGGTGTGGACCACGGTTAATTGCATTACACCTGCTGTCAGAGGAGTCCCGCTTACATGCATCAGCCAATCTCGTGAAGCCCAAGCTAAGCTCTTTTGCCAAGCTCAATGTGGGGATCAGGAAAGCTTAATTCACTTTCATCTTCAACCCTCAACGACAGCCTCAGCAATTCAGCAGTTGGCTTCAAACATTTGCTTGCTTTCTTACTGATATTTCACTTCCCAATATGAACCTCTCATCGGCATACCGTACTCTCAGGTATCATCTCAATAATGTCTAATTCTATGAAGCAGACACGAGACCTATCACTCTTCCTAGCTCATGACATTCTTATGAACCAAGAACATGGACGAGTCCAGTAACAGTTCTCATCTCCAGACCACGTTCCAGACTGATTACAATCCCACTCTTTTCTCTCCAATAAACCGAAACATCTCTCAAAGCACCGACACCACGTTACGCCGCATCATGCCCGAAGTTTCTCTTTCCTCCCGTTCCTCCATTTTTAGGATCTCGGCCTGGCTACCCTTTAGCCGGATAAACAGTGCCATCCACTACGTACGCCTTGTATGGAAGAATGCTGATCCTGGAGCCTGGGTCACTCTTATACCACACGTTGGCTGCCTCGATGAGCTCACATCGGAGCTGATTCGTCGGGGCAAGTGCCCCTGATACCACCTCGTCGACACAGAGTGTTATCCAAAAGCTGGATCGTGCTTGCTCAGCCAGGCATTGACCAATAGATTGAAGAAGGTCGTGGTTTGATCTTACTCCAAAAGTCTACTTATGCAAACTTATAAGCTGGTCAAACGGTCCTGCCCGTTCCCGCCGGTCCGTGACGACTTGGAAATCTAACCTGTGATCTGGTGGTATTTGAATATTTCTCATACCACCTCTCCTAGTTTTACCTGAAGATTTGGTATATGAGTACATCTCCTCGTATTTAACTTCTATCTTCTAGTTTGTTTGTATGTTTGTATTGGCTTAGTTTTCATTTATATCACATTTTGAGATACCCTGGGTCGGGTCACCATCACGATGGGAATCCTCAACCTCCTCCTCTTCACCGCCGCCATCGCGGTCAACGCACAACAAGCCGCCCTCACCGAAGACTCCCGATGCGGCTGCTACCTCCTAAAAGGCAACGACACAACCTACTTCAGCAAACACCGCTTCTTCGACTTTCGAAACCACGACCACCACGCAACCGTCCCACCCGTCATCGCCGAAGTCAAAGACACCCCCAACGCGCCCGTCACGAGCCCCTTTTTCAACTCAACCGACTGGACAGACTTTTGGATGATCAGCAACTGGAACAACAGCCACGGCACCCGCCAAGATTCTTCTCTGCTCATGGTCAACTCGCCCAACAACGTCTACCTGGAAGCAAACCCCTCCCCCACCAACCCCTCCCCCAAATCCTGGCTCTCCCTCCGCACCCAGCGCCTCCCCGAGTTCCAAACGGCAGCAGAGATAGAATCCCTCTCTGCCAAATTCAAGTTTGTCTCCCTCCGCATGCTGGCCCGCACGATTGGTGCCCAGGGCGCTATAACAGCCATGTTTACCTACCGGCACTCGGAAGAGTACTCTCAAGTCCAGGAATCGGATCTCGAGATCCGGACGAGCGACCCGAAGAATCTCATTCATTGCACCAACCAGCCTTCCCTCAACAGCTCCGGGGATGTGGAAGCCCGGGCGAGCAAAAATGCGACTATGCCTGACGGGCTGGAGTGGTCGGATTGGGCGGTGCACAGGCTGGACTGGACGCCGGGGCGGACGACGTGGTATGTGGACGAGGTGGAGGTGGCGAGGATTGAGTTTCAGACGCCGAGGGAGGTGAGCAATGTGATACTGAATGCGTGGAGCGATGGGGGGGAGTGGACGGGGGATATGGAGGTGGGGGGGTCGGCGTATCTGCAGGTGCAGTGGTTTGAGATTTTGTATAATACGACGGAGAAGCTGGAAGAGGAGAGACAGGGACGGGAGGAGGGGGAGGGGGTGTGTCATTCTGTTTGTAGTGTGGATGGGACGCCCGAGGTGGGGAGGCCGGTGATGCTTTGGAGTAATGGGGTTGGGAGGGGGTTGGGGGTGTTTGGGGGGTGGGTGCCGGTGGTGATGGTGACGGTTTTGTTTTTGTTGGCTTGAGTACCAAGGGTTGGAATGAGGGTGGCCTGGCGTTTTGGGGGAGGGGGGGGGGGTGTTGATAGGGTTTTAGGTTTGGTAGATTATCAGGATCATGTTTATAAGAGCATTTCTTTAGGTTTATATGTTGGTTATAGCTACAATGGAATCTTGCCGTTGATAATTCCTCTGACAATCCGTGGCTCTAAGAACACTAGTTTTCCCGGGATCTCGCCGCTTCCTGTCACCTCACCGTCTAGGTAAATTTGACAAAAGAATCCAGTTGGCAATTTGCATTGATCGTGTCCCCTCAATTACTTCTATTATGTTTTCAATTCTCCCCTCCAGCTCGCCCCTTATACCGCCCGGTGCGGTGACCTGCTGTGACCAGCACCACCACCCAAGCTGATAACCCCATCCCCTCTCCCAAAACAACCACATACGACCACAGGCAGTTGAAAACACGGGATCCCGTCCGCTCTCCCCTCGTTAAGCAATTGACCGCCAGACCAGTACTCAGGTGGGTGACCACTGGGGAATCCCTGGTGTTGTATGTTTTTGTCTACTTTTTGGTGGTTCTCCACTCGACTCCATCGAGATGTCTTGGCACGGGGGCCCCTTTTTCCGTTTCTGCAGGTTCCCCCCGACCCCCCCTCAGAAATGGTGTAAGTGATTAATTGGAACATAATAATCCCGTGGAAAGATTCCTGGCTCGAGACTTCTGGGGAAAAAATGCCCGATTGAGACCCCGCGAGAATTGACAGTGAAATGCGGGAGGGAGAAGTGAATTCTAGGCCAGAGTCTCCCAGTTGAGAAATGAGTTGACCAATAAACGAGAACACGGGAGGGACGTTTCTTCGATACCTAGTCCTATAGAGCAGTGAGTGATTGTGGCCTTTTCTCGAGATAAACTTCCTGATCTTGCGTGTTATAGTATCGAGGAGATTTACATCAAAGATGTGAGATCCCCGAATATTCACTGGCCTGTCTAGAAAAGTGTTATAACTAGCTAGCTACAATCTTTCCTGCCCAACAAGACACCCACCTAGGTAGGTACCTAGGTACCTACCCAAAGTGAGGAAAATACCCAGCCCACTCCGGCGTCTCAAAAACAGACTCGGGCAGGTACCCGACGCTGATAAAACACTCCACAACAAGATAAACCCTCGCCAGAACGTACAGCAGCGTCGCCGAGGCGGCCATGAATCCCAAGAAACCACCCACCAGATACAAAACCCCCACTTGGACTCTCTCGGGGATCAGCCCTTCCAAACCCCGGCTCAACCGATCAAAGAGGGCAGAGTTGATAGCATGCAAAAAGCCAAACCGGTCTTCCAACGGAATGACCTGTATATTACGGCCTCGCGGCGCTGTTCATAGGCCGTCCATACCACAAGCTCAGGAGCGAACAGGCCTATAAACATCCACCCTATCTTGCGCCCTGTTTGAAAGGATGGGAGATAGTTGTAATCGTGGCCGTGGTGCTCGGGGATGTTGAGATGTATTGCAGTCCACACACACACAAGACCATGGTGATGATGCAGGATGATAATATTCCGTAGGTGCCTCGGCCCTCTGGCTCCGGTTGCCATGCTGTGTGGTTGCCGGCGGTGCCGAAGTCAAGACCCATGACAAAAAGACGGCTGTGGATTCCAACAAAGCAGTCGATGGTATAGTATAGTCACTGGTAATCGATTCTGTTGAAAGTGGGAAAACCACCCCGCTCAGCATTCACCGCATCGCGTCGTCTCAGTCGTTTTCAGCTCGGCTGGGCTGTGCATTGCTGGTGATTCCTTGGCGAGGCAAGCTTTCAAAAGTAGCTTGACATATGGTTGGCTGCCGACCTCTGTAGGCCTGGCAGTCGCTGAAGAAGACGAGGATGAAGAGTGATGAATAAGAGCAGACAACAGAGCTTTGAGGACAGGCCGTCGACGAAACTACCTTAAGCAAGGAAGCACACGTGAACAAAAGAGCTGACAAACCCGCTCACGTGGAGCCATGGCATCAGGTACACCATAATATGGAAAGAGCTGCAACTCAAAGGGAAGGAGGGAAGGTAACGCCAGTATCAATTCGATACCTAAAATCACTAAAACCACCCACCCTTCATAACCCGCAATTTTGACCAGTCCAGTCATGGCACATTGCACACACACGCAAAACAGCAAAACTACCTCCCATCAAAAAGCAACGCAACCCACCCATTCCCCCCCCCCCCATCCCAAATATCATCATCGTATGTACATACAACCTCTCTCACCCCCTAATCTCCTCCTCCTCCCACCCCTCCCACATATTCCCCTCCTTCCCTCTCCCCGTATCCCACCCATTAGGCCTCGCAACCCTAACATGCCCAACCCTCAACCCCTCCACCTCCACCGCCTCCTTCGGCCACCTCACCACCCCCCCAAACCCCTTACTAAACCCCTCATTCATCATCTCATTCCCCTCAAACAAAAACGGCACCACCCCCCTCATCCCCCTCAGCGCCCGTTTCCCAACCTCATCAACACTGTCACTATGCCTCAACTCAAAGAACCCCTCCCCTTTCTTCCCCCCCTTCTCCGCCTGTCTAAAAACCTCCCTCAACCTCTCCTGCTCCTGTTCCGGCAAGAGTCCCAATTTCTGAAGGTAAATATCATACTGCACCAAACTAGTCCGTCCCATCCAGCTCCCCCCCTCGGTCGCACGTTTATACAACCCAACCATAGCAGCCACAGATCCCAACCCCCCAGTCCCGTAGTCACTCATCGGAAAAGGCGGCACGACAGGCTCGTTCTCCAACCCCATGAATTTACCCTGAGCGTACGCCACCCCAGAGACGCAATCCGCAATCTGCTGCCAGCCTGGCCTACTCGCCCATTCTGCACCCTCTACTCCCGTGCCACCAAAGCAGTCTTCTACCACGTAAACAAACCCCTTGTTTCGCGACTTGGCCACCTCGGCAAGATGGGAGGGGCTATACCCCAACTTGGCGAGGGCACCAGGGCGGTACCCATCAATAAGAACATCCGCCTCCGCCAACAGGGAAGAGAACGTCTCCCTATCCGCAGGGGAGTTCTTCAGGTCGAGAGAAATGCAGTGTTTTCCTGTGTTGACATCCAACTGAAAAAACGGCACATCAGGAAGCGTAGGGCAGGTGATCTTGATGACTTGCGCCCCGTGAGCAGCCAGTGAGCGGCCGATTGTTGGGCCGGCGATGATACGGCACAACTCAAGGACTTTGATCCCCTTCAACGCGAACTGCGGTCCCGAACCAGAAGATGGAGCAAAGGGGACAGGTGGGGTGGTGGTGTCTAGCGGGTTGGGCTTGACTGTGAATGGGGGCAGTGAATACATCGCTTTGCCGTGAGGCAGCTCCTGGAATTGCTCCCAGGTGTACGCCTTGATGCCCGCTTGCCTGTTGGCGAGGTTCAACTCGTCTAGTTCGGCGGCTGTGTGCTTCATGACTGCGGCTTCAATGGTGTTGATGCATTCCCGGTAGTCCGTCAGGTCTGGCCGGTGTCTGGGGAGGCCGAGCATCTCCAGGGTGATGTCCGCGTTGAGGGAGCCGTGGATGTGGTAGTACTCCCCGGGGTTCTTGGTGCTGTAGAGGTTGGCCGAGAGGCGGCGGTAGAGGATGGATTGAGCCTTGTTTAGGTCGGTATCTGGGGGTTGATTAGCTTCGGTTTTGCGGTTTTGAAGACCTTTTTGGTAGAAACATACCTGGTATTCTCTCCTTGATTCTGGGGTCTGTCTTGTCCATCCCATCGAGCGTAGTGAGGTAAGCAGACATCAAGAAGCCCGAGATCTTGTCAATATCCACCGTGACGGTGGGCTTCTGGGCGCCATATCGTAAGCTGGCAATGGCACTGGCGACACGGGCTTCCAGACCCTTGATGGCCGCGGTGGCGTCTTGCTCCTTGAGAGGGCTGGGGAAGTGAACTTTGTTTCCCTGGCCTGATGACGAGGTTATGTTGACATTGCCAGCCAGAGCCGAAAAGTTGCCAGGCAGTTCATGCCGGCAGAGCTCTTCGAGAGAGTTTAATGCTTCTCTGGCCCCGTCAATGACAGAGTACGGCTTGGGTTTCAGGGTGACTCTCGACATCTGCTTGTTGTCCATTTTCCATGTCCCCAGGTAGTACCGAAGATGCGAGAAAAGTAAAAGAGTCTGCTGGGAGACATGGTTGACCTCTTTCTTGTGGAGAGGCTTTGTTGCTCTCTTGCTCTTGCTCTTGCTCCTGTCTCGCCATTGTCGCTCCCACGAGGGGAGGGCTGTTGTGTCCAACATTGTGGGGCTTGAGTTCATAGAAACGAGTAGGTTATGGGGAAAGTAGCGGAATAGGTTCAAAGAAGGAGCAACTCAAGTAACCACCCAGAATGATGGGACGAAAACAATGGGTGGCCATCTGATATATATACTTTCCGGCGGACTGGTCTCAGACATCATGATGTCCTCCAACGGACGTACGTCAGTGTCCGGAGATATTCCCCTAGGTCGTCCAGGATCCTGGTGAGACCCGCCAAGATGGGGGACAAACGAAAATGAACATGAATGTACTGTTCGGCACGTGTTGACAGTCAACGATATGATACCATGGACGGCATATCCATGGTGACGGGATGGATGCCCCCCCCCCTCCCCTCCTCTGCCCCCAGATCCCCACAAAACGGGAAATCTGCTCACAGAAAGGAGGTGCGGGTCTAAGCAACATCAGGAAAAGAGGCGACATCTTGCTTGCAGCCCGCACCTCCTCTCGTCTTCTTCCGACCACTGACATGACGGACCCGAGCCGCAAGAGGACTAGAGAGGCGTTGGTGAGCATCCATAGTAGCACCACGTGCCCCTCAACGATGCTCCGCAACAGCCAGACTGGGAAGTGGGATGCTTCGGGCCGGCAGTGCTCTTATCGGGACCTGACAGAAACAAAAAGAGGCTCGGACGGCAGAGAGACTTGGATGCTGCCATGGGCTCAGGGGCTAGCTAGCACGGGATGCGTATGCACGTAGTATCATACCTAGTATAACCACCCGGCCTGTGATCACGCGGCAGAGAAAAAAAAAGCCCGCTTGGGACGCCGGGTTGGTTTGATATCAAGGCGACGGCGGCGAAGGGCCAAAAGGTCGAAAAGGTCGAAAGGGTCGCCTGTCCTGTCCCATATTCCCAGCAATCCATTGGCGGGAGCGGTTACACCAGCCGCATCCTGGAGCATGCGGGGAGACTGTACTCCAGACACAAGGTAGTTTTGTGACCACACTCGCCCCCCTCGCCCTGTGGGGTTAGCGTGATGTATGTCGTGTGGCTGCTGGGAAGAAGAGAACAGGCAACTGGCTCGGGGACCTGTTGAAGCTCGATTTGGCGATTCTGGGGAATGCTTGCAGGCTGCGGCTAAGTGCGGGGAGACCATCCTTTCCCGATTTGATGGTGGTCAAGTCGTCATGATCCCAGATTGGAGCCGAGGACGAAGCCGGGCATCAGACGAAGGCTGGGCAATCGGCCGGCGTGCGGCACGGAGCCGGCGATGCGGGCACCGGCAGACGTTGACAGATACGAATGAGATCAAAGGGAGACCAAAGTTCTCCCGGCTCCGAGGTTGCAGCGAGCTGAAGTGGTCCGCGTTCCAGAAGAGCGCAGCTGGTGTGTCCAGATCAGTTCCCAGGCCGTGTCCCAGGGTCGTCCGGCACATCTTCATCTCATCTGGAACACCTCAAACCAAGTCAGCTGGGCTCGTCAGGACTGCCCGGAGCTGTGTTACCTGTATGTCTCTGTCTCTGTCTCTGCCTCTGTCTCTGCCTCTGTCTCCCAAGCCTCGCGGCGTTCGCCTTGGGGACACAGCAGAAACCAGGCGAGGAAGGCTGGTGGTGTCCGGGGAGAGAAGCGGTTGCTGCCGCGCCCACCCCCCTCTACCTATTCGTCTCTTGCCACGGTCCTCAACACAATATCAGCCGAGGGTCCGAAGTGGAATGCCGAAAAAGCAAGCTGGGTCCCATGTTCGGGACGGCCTCCAATCACCTTGCTTGATGAGCAGGACCTTTTTCCTGCCGCTCCGGGTCGTGGGGGGCAGCATCTCAGCATCTCAGCGTCTCAAAAAGTGTTGAAGAATTTTGGAAGCGATCGGGACAACGGGATGGGATGAGATGTGATGTGAAATCAAGACATTACCTACCTAGTGTAGAAGCGGAAGCTCCCCACTTTTCACCCGTTCTGGGGTGCTGGGGTCCAACGCATGCGCTAGGCACCTGCCGCAGCGGCCCCGCCAGCGCGCCAACTCGCGCGTTGCCTGATGGGTTCTTAGTGGACACTAACACCTGAAAGGGTCCACTTCTACTGCTCAGGCAGCTCTTCCGCGGGCGTTGTTGATGCCTTTGTAGCGCTTACATCACTGTAGATCGAGGCATTTTAGGTGCATTATCCGACGGCCTCTTGCTGCCAAAAACCCCGCATTTGTTTTTTTCGATTTTTTTTTCGATATCACGAACACTTAGTGACAACCTGGAACTACCTTACCTCTTTTACTACAACGGAATTTCACCAACTCGACCTGGAACCCCCACCATTATTCCAACCAACAGATATGGACCTCCCGATGCCCGAGATGGCAGTCAAACTTCATGATTGATCGGCCAGAGCTACATTGGGCGGACACCCACCCACCCCGTCCACCCCGTCCACCACATCCACCACCGTCGTAACGACCAGTTGTGAAGCTGCAGCATCGAGATGATGTGTCACACTGTTCGGGCTATCTCGGCGAGTCTCGTCCCATGGGGCTCTCATGCAGCCAGCAGCCAACACCCAGCTGGGCATTTCTCTGCTCGCAGATATCTCATCTCGTCTCATTCATCTTCTTCTTCTCTCTCTCTCTCTCTTATCACGTCAAATCACACCGGCCTCGGCACGTCGTCTCAAGTGCGGGGGGATTCCATCCTGCATACATGTCTCTCTATAGGACAAGCGAGTCTTGATGGAGGGTGGGCAATGTTGACCTTTCCCCTCCCCCCCCCCCCCCTCCCCATCATCCACCTCATCAAGTCTCGTCCACTTTCCCCGCAGCTTCCCCCTTTGGATACTTTCCTCATGCAGCCGCGCATACACTATACATACGTGTAGCTGGTTGGCAGCGCGTTATCCAAGTACTTGGGCCCACGTGCCTTGGCTGCTGAGGCTCGAGGCAAGGTTGGCCAGACAAGGCAGTCACTGGCAGTCACTGGCTACCGTGCATCAACGAGAGATCTTGGGTAGATTTGGGCGCAAAGAAAAAAGGAAGAAAAAAAAGGAGCGATGCCGCACGGCCAATTTCATCCAAAGTGCCCATGCCAGCAAAGTTCAGACGGACGGCACCAGCCTCATCAGCAGAGCCCAGAGCAAACCTGCATTTCTTTCTCCCCTACAAAGTAGTAGTCGACCTTATTCGTGCTGTGCCTTAATCTAGACCCCATCCCCATCCCCCATCCCCCATACCCCAACCCATATCCCATATCCGACGTCCTTGTCCCCCCGAACCCCACGATCTCCTCTATTTCCCTCTTCCTCCTCCCATCCTGGACCATCGCACCAGCAGCAAAGTTCGGCCAGCACCAACCAACAGCCGGTTTGATATACTCTAGTGTCAGGGCCGCGAGATATAGTTTCATCAGTAGCGCTGACTCCAGCCGGGCCTTACACCCCCAAAGTCCAACGACAGGGCTCCATTCGCAGCTCACAGCTCCAGATCAACTGCTGCCACTCGGAATCAAAGCGCGGCACAGCCGTGGTTCGTGCCACCAGCCCTTCTCCCGCCTGCTAGGTGTTTCCTGCCAGCCCAGGAGACCAGGAGCCCAGGAGCCCAAGCAAAACCCAGCAATACCTACCTTGGCCAGGCCCCTGCCCGACGCCGACTTACATACTACCTACCGACTTACATACTACATACTACATCTTCCGACACCCCGTTCCCCCCTCCCCCCTATCATCATCCCCCTTATCCATATTCCCGGACCTGCTGCCGACGCTGTTTCGTGCATCATCCGCTCCGCAAGGCCCTGGCCCCCTTCCCCTCCGACGGCGCCGCTTCCGATCGCACTAGGAGCACCAGCTCGCCTTTCGACTGACCTCGCGTCCACCAGATCGCCCGTTGCACCTTGCCTTGCCTTGCCTTGGTTGCGGCTGCTGTTCGGTCGAGACAGTGAGAGAGTGAGAGAGTGTGTGAGAGAGAGGTCTGCTACCCGATGGCGGGGCGCCTGAGAGCCCTCTCTACTCCCATCTGAGGCTCCTTCTCCTCCCCCTTCTCCACCATGACACGACCCAAGGTTCCCGACGACAAGCGCCAGCGCACTGCTCAAGCTTGTGATTCCTGCAAACGCCGGAAGCAAAAGGTGGGTTCATGTGTTTTTTTTTAATATCTCAGTCCTGGGTCTCAGTCTTGGTTTCACTTTACTTTATGCCTTCAGCCCTGTGGTGTGAGTGGCTGTCCCTGTCCTGTTCTGGAAGCACCATGTTGCCGTTTGTGTGTGTGTGAGGTGTGAGGTGTGTGTGAGAGAAAGAAGAGAAGTGTGTGTGAGAGTGCAAGTGTGCGAGTGTGAGTGTTGTTGGACTGAAGAAGAAGGTTGCTTCTCTTATCAGAGGAGTGATGGGATGGAAACACAGGACTGTGCCCCTGAAGGCCGTCTGTCTGTTGATGGGCTGGGCTGTGTGTCGAAAAACCTTCCCGAGACGAGACCAAAAGGAAACCGCTGTTATCTACTACAACCGCGCTCCTGGCTTATGTCTCGGCCGTCTTCCACCGAATCTTCTTTTTTCTCCTTCCATACACACACCCGTTTTCTTGTCGGGATGCACCGAAATCCAACACACACATGCCACTCGGAGCTCGAGGGAAAATGCCTGCCTCAAGCAGGCAGAGATACGCGGGTTGGCGTCGTGTTCGCCCACCTGTTACGAAGCACAAAGTCATAGGGACGCGGAAAGGCGAGAACCGCTCGAGTGGCACAAGCGTGTCCGCTTCGCATTGCTCGAAAACTCGATTCAGCTCAAGTCGGGACGTCGTCGTCAGATGCGCCCATCTTTCCGATCTCTTCATGCTTCTTCTCCGTGGATTCTTCCCAAATCTTTGGCTGAGACTCGGAGACACCACCAAGCGAAAATAACTTGTTGTGCTTGTGTCTCTGTTCCCGGAGTATTCTTGGGCGACGAGGTTTCATCACTTGTGATTCTTCTGCCTCGCGATATCTGGAAGCCGTTGCTGATACATCTTGTTCCAGTGCAATGGCGTGAAACCCTGCCAGACCTGCATCCGAAGAAAACTCACCTGCTCGTACACGCCCAACAACGCCTCGGATTATGGACCGGGTGAGTCTGCCGGGTCACCGACGAAACGGCGGCACATTGAGACGTCACCGCCCTCCATCTCTGCCACACTCGAAAACGCCAACAACAGCTCGCCCCAGGCTCGTGAGGTGATGCAGTCCTGGGATGAGGCGCGGGCCGCCCAACCAAGCCAGGCTTCAATAGGCGGATCAGCCCTCTCATCGCCGACAGCACCATTGCCTCCGCCTCTGACAGGCCGAGGGCACGTAAAGAAGGTTTCGATTCACGGGACGAAGAAGCTGCCAAGCCGTAGCAACACTGGCAACACCAACGGCTATGCTGAGGAGACCAACATATACACCGAGACGAGAATGTTGCAAGACCAGTCTAGACGGCTTCGTAAGTCGCTTTCTGCAGCCCTCATGATACACAGTATTTCGCTGACGTATGCTCTGCACGATAGTCTACATTGGAGATGCCTCGACACTGTCGATCCTGCAGCTGATCCGCATCATCGTCGAGAGCACTTCGGGGGCGGAAATGGGGTCTCCTTTTATCGACGATCCTAAGAGGCATCGCATTCAGGAAACCATCATTGACTTTCCTGAGAACACACGGGTACCGACCCTGTTGCCGGACCAGGAAACCACCCAGATTCTCATTGCTTCCTACTTTACAAATGTGGGTCCACGCCCCTTTTAGCCCCCTTTTTTTTGTCATGCAGCAGCAGCAGCAGCAGAAGCTAACCCTACCCTGTCCAGACGTGCGGGATCGTGGAAGTCTTTGACAGAAAACAGTTTATGCAGTCGGTAGAGGCTTGCTATCGGGACCCACCGTCGGCCAATAACTACTTTTTGTGTCACCTGTTCTTGGTGCTAGCCCTTGGCCTGTTGTTTGCCGCACCTACCCCGGGTAGTCGGGAAGAGCATGTCATCAACAAGCAGCTTGCTGCCAGGCCAGACAGGGCGGAGCTTTACTTTAGGAGCGCCCGAACGATGTGTGATCCCGGTGCTGGGTTCGAGGATGCCGACTTTTGGTCGGTTCAGGCGCTGTCGTTGATGACGCTTTACATGCTGACTATTCCCAAGAGGAACACGGCGTATGCCTACCTTGGGATGGCTGTTCGCTCGGCCTATGCGCTGGGACTTCACAGGGAGGAGACGATGAGGGATGTCATATTCACACCGGGCGAGATGAAGGTCAGGCGGAATTTATGGAAGACACTGTTCATCTTGGATCGATTCTTGGCGGCAACGTTGGGCAGGCCCACTGCCATCTCGGGTCACGACTGCTCGATGAATATTTTCTCGGATGACGATGCGGTCAACTCTATGGAGATCACTGGGGAGTTTGACCCAGTTCATGCCAAGAGTCTGCATGCTTGTGTTGAGACCTGTCGGATTATTGGCGACACGTTGAGGGTATTTTCGTCAAGGAAGATATCCACCACGAAGGTGCAGGAGATTATCAACGATATGTCTATGGACTGGGAGGAGGATCTACAAGCTGCCTTGCACCGGCGTCTATCAAACGCTGGTCCTGCTCGAAGTCCGGCGCATGGCATGGCGTCGCTGCATGTCAATCTTCTGGCACTGCATTCATTGATCCTGCTGACCCGGCAGCTCTTTGTCATGCACAACTGGATGCTGGTCGAGCAGCGATCTGGAAAGAAGAAACCTTCACCAATCCACGAATCGCCCATGGCGAGGTTCTCGGAAGCCTGTGTCTTGGCCTCCTATCAAACCATTCAGCTTGTTCAACAAGCCCGAGAAGAGCAACAACTTCCTCGAAGGAACCCGTTTGTTATGTAAGTCCTCCCCTTGTCTTTCATTTTTCTCGTTTCTAACCACCTCCTAGCTACTTCGTCTTCGCCGCCAGCCTCGTCATTCTCATGAACCAATTCTCCTCCCTCTACTACACCAACGCCTACGACAAAACCATCCGCGACGCAGTCGATTTCATTGAATACTGCACCAAACTCGACCCCCAAGCCGAGCGCGTGCTGGACATCATCACCCGCTTCGCCAAAGTAGTAGACAAATGGACGAAAAAACACAAATACGACGCCCCCCAGCTGTCCGAAGACCTCTCCTTCCTCTACAGCCACCCATCCAGCCCCCAACCCGACAACCACCCCGTCCCCACCCTATCCGGAGGACCAGTAGTGGCAAGTCCCCTCCAGGAAAACACCCACCCCGACCACCACCCCCATCCTTATCCTCCCCACCATCACCAACCCCACCGCATCATAAGCAGCAGCGACCCCGGCCTCCTAACCCCCCCAACAATAACCTCCAAAATGCCCCTTTCTGACATTTTGGCCCCCACAACCCAGCAGGATACCCGTATGAACGGCATGTCACCTCTCCAACCCCTCCCGCAACCCCAACCCCAACCCCAACCACAAAACGAATCCCCGGGCTACAACCGCGAGATGGAGTTTGATTTCGACAACCTCTGGAACAACTGGCTCAACCTCCCCCAACCAGCCATCGTGCCGCCCACGCCAACAGTGGGAATATCACCCCTCTCCGGACCACCACATTTCTCCCCCGTTGCGGCAGCCGCCGCCGCGGCGCAGCCGGAGCCTTTTCCTGGTGCGTACACCACCACCCCTGTTGTTGTTCATCATTCTCCGCCTGGAGGAGGAGGAGGAGGAGTAGTGGGGAGCGTTCCTGTTTCTGTCATCACTGGGGGAGGACCACCAGCAGGGATGGGACATGGGGGGATGCATCATCATCACCATCAGCATCATCATCATCATGGGAATAATATACCCTTGTATCATTCGTCGAGTACCTTTGGCTGATCAGACACGATATGAATAGTAGTGTTTGGAGCAGCAGCGGCGGCGGCAGCAGCAGCAGCACATAATGCTAGGGGTCCGGTGAGGCAGGGGCAGCAGTGGTTTGTGAGGAGTCCTTGATTACACGCCCTGGATGAGGAGGGTGGATGGACAACACAGATGTTCAATCATGCCTTGGGACCAGAATAAGACTGAGAATATTGGTTTCGAAGGGGCAGAGGGTGGTGAAGGGGAGAATGAGAGGAGCGAAAAGAAGAAGAACAGTCAACACAGGCAACAAAGATAATGTCTACTGGATTTTACCTAAATTAAGCCTGGCGTCGATCGGCACTTTGTGTATACCACTTCTCAATTCTTCACCACGCCAACGCCCTCGTCAAAATCAATCCTGACGGCAGGGACTCAGCAAATAAGCTGCGGTGCCGACCAACTCAGCATATTCGCCCACCTCTAGCAAAACAGCGCACAGCCTTAACTCGAGTGGGCCGATTAAAACACCAGACACAAAATAATATCGGGCTTAAAGCACAATCTGAATTGCTTCGACAAATAATCTACATCCATCTAACAGTTCTACCATCCCAAAACGCCATCCAAAATCCCAGTCTACCCAATTACATATATATACACACAACAATCGCCACCCCGCATCAACTCACTCAACACCTCCCCAAAACAAAATCATACCCCAACTCCCACCTCGCCTGCCCATCCCCCTCCCTCGGCTCAAACCTGACCACCAACTCGTCCTTGACCGCAAAAACAGCATCATTACCCACCCACCGATCCCGGCTATCATACAGCTGCGTCGTCAACGTCCTATGCCCCTCCGCACTCACAATAAAATGAATGTGCCCCGGCCTGTTCGGGTGCCGATCCAACAACCCCAGCAGCCTCCCCGCCGGCCCATCATCCGGAATCGGGTACGCCACCGGCCTCAGCGCGTACAGCGCGTACCTCCCCCCCTGATCAGTCCTGAACCTCCCCCGAAAGTTCATCTCGGGCTGCTCCGCATCCTGCTGCTCGTACAGCCCGTTCGGCGCCGTGTGCCACACGTCCACGACGGCGTTCTCGATGGGTTCCCCGTCTGTGGAGAGGACCCTGCCGGACAAAAAGGCAGAGTCCTCCAGGGCTTGGTCGTACCAGGGTAAGGAGGGGGAGAGGTCTTGGACGATGGAGGTGCCGTTGGGGAAAAAGGGGGCGTCGGAGCGGTAGAAGGGGCCGAGGATGGCCGAGGGGGTTTGGGTGGTGGAGGTGGCGAGTTGCTTGGTGGTTATTTCGTCGACGAGGGATTCCAGGCCGAGGATGTCGCAGAGGAGTTGGGTTTCGTTGCGGCGGTCGGTGGACATTTGGCCGCATTCGTTGAGCTAAAAAAAGGGGGGAGGGGTGTTAGTAAAGGGTGGATACCCAGGATGGGGGTGAAAGGGGGGGGGGGGGGGGGGCGAGGACATACAAAGTCGACGGCGGCACTCCATTCTCCTACTGTGAGGTTGACTTCGCGGGCAAAGTCGTGGAGGTGGCGGACTAGGCTTGGGAATATTTGGGCCAGTCTGGGGTTGGCGTTGGGGCCGGTGGCGGCGATGACTTTTTGGGTGAAGGTTGGGTCGTACTGGCACTTTTTGCCGGCGCCGTTGAGGCCGTTGGAGATGCCATTGGAGATGCCATTGGAGATGCCATTGGAGATGCCATTGGAGATGCCATTGGAGATGCCGTTGGAGATGCCATTCGACTTGATCTTGGCAGCCGATGCCCTACTGGCGGCGGCGGCGAGGTCTGGAATCATTTGCCCCATTGTGGTGGTGGTTGATTGGTTTCTACTTTTGACGACGACAGGGAAAGCAAGGAAAGATCGACGATGACAAGAGCAATCGAGGTTCAGGGGAATGAAGGTCAAAAAAGATGAAAGGAAGATGAATGATATTGGGGGCGACGTTGGGTCTGATATATACTCATCCACGCAACCGTCGGTGAGAGTGTGTTACTCACCGTCATCGCACGTCACACTGTGCCTCTTCGGACTACCTTTACACGTCAGGGGGGGGAGGGGGGTCACGCAAGAAAAGTACCGGAGCGGGCTGTCACTGCCTCAACCCATCATCTCCCTCGTCTCTCCCTTGGAATTTGGGCCAACGCTCAACAGTCTACCGGATTGAATCCCGACTTTTGGGGTACCTATCTCGGGACGAAATGCTCCTTTTTTTCCTTCCCGTTGACCGCTGTGGACACTTGCCCCTGAGACTCGGCCGTATCAGATCATGGCTTCTCACTACAAGAGTCAAGAATGGTCTTCTCCCAAGAGAAAGAAAGGGAAAGAAAGAAAAAAAAAGGAGTTGGTACCCGGTTCAAGCGGGCGGTGAAAAAGACCATCAGAAGGTCTTGGTGCGGGACGGACGGGAGTGTGGAACCAAGACACCCGACCAAAAAGAAAAGACAAGACAGCGGCAGACACCCACCGACGCACCTTGATCCTATCTAACGGCCTCGCATCGCATCTTGCTTGCTGGCAATGAACCTCCACCCGTAAGATTCCGATGAGGCAATCCGTCCTGTGGCAGGATGCCAAAAACCTGATGTTCCACAAGACGGCCTGTCATCTGTTCTGTGTGTGTGATACCATTTTTTTGCCCAGGCAGGCCACCTGCAGCATCGCAACAGGAACAGGGCTGGCTGACAGACAACGTGGCTTTCACACACACACACACCACACGGAACAAATGCCGGATGGGCATTTATATGTATGTTCGTGTGGTTGATCAACAACCCCCCGGCGCATTCGGAGACGTATCACACACACACAACGCACACACAATCTCACATCGAAAAGAAAGAAGAAAAGAGAGTTGTTGCCGTATGCATGGTTCAAAACATGACAGAAAAAAAAAAGGAGAAAAGAGAGACGGCACTCACTGTCCTTGCATGGGCGTGTCAAAACGGTGTCAAAACTGTCAAGCTGTATGTAAGCAAAAGCAACCCCCCCCCTTGGCTAGTGTCACCCGAGGATTTGGCCCTCCGAGTCTGACCGCCTTGCAGCAGCACAGCACTGCTTGCTTTTTGACACTAGCGTCGAGCTATGTACACTATGTACGGACATGGAGGCTGATCGTTCTTTTTTGTTTCTGGAAAAAGATAAGCCAAGCCGATCTCGATGGAGTAGCGGGATTTGTGATTGTGCCGTGTTGAGGCTTGCTGCTCGCCTTACCACTTATACGCTCTCACCTTCTTCGGTGCTGATCTACCCCGTCACCCAACTCGCATAAGAGCCACACACTCGAGTCCTGTTGGGTCAATCGAGTCCAACCCAAGAGGGTGGGGGGGGAAGAACACCGCCAGAAAACACCCAGATCCCATTAAAGGGTTACATTTTCTCCTAGTTTGACAGCAAAGGTAAACCAACCTCTCGGCTCAGACCCGGTACGCCGGACCCCCTTTACACTACTACACCCCCGTGTCAGCAACCCACCGAAAGACGGAGATAACCCCGTTTTACTGGGTGACTGGCTGCAGCAACTGCCGGAGAAAGTCGATGTACACACTACATACACTACACTAAGGGGGTGTCGTGAGCAAGGACAAGGGGGGTGGTTCAAGGCAAAAAAAAAACGGCCTCGCATACTGCCATACCGCCACTCGACCAATACCAGAAGGGCTCTGCTGGCAATGACGCCGATTGATCGACCGTCAAGCAGGTCGAAGCGAAGGAAGGAAATCCGGAATGCGGCATGCGGCATGCGGCTCAAATATTTTTTTGAAAGGCGTGTCGTGGCGTTGGGGTGTCGTGATTGATGTGTGTACACTAGTGTAGGAGTTCAAGACACAAGATTCGGCGGTCCAATAGTCAAGAGCCCGGTCAACGGCACGGACAATGATACCTACCGGAGGGACATCCATTCTTCTTGGCATTTAACGGAGAAAAAGCGTCGGGCACCTACTACCTAGACGGACAGACGGACGGACGGACGGGTACATAATCACGCTTGTTTGTCACGGGAAAGGAAAGAACAAAAAAGGAGAAAAGTGGTTTGTTGTGTACCTAGGTGTGTGAGTGTGTATGAGGCGGTCAGGCATTTATTTGTCGACTGGATCGACGGGGAAGGGGGGAAAGAAAAAAGTTGATGCTTGGGGTGAGTGGCATATCTTTTGTTTTCTTTTTTTTTGTTGAGAGATACCAACTTGTATCAAATCAAGATTTCTTTTTTTTTTGACAAAGCTGCACGAAATAATTCGAATGATACCAAAACTCAAACCAAAACTGTGTAATATGGTCCGATTACGGAGCAGCAACAGCGGTGGTGGATGGGAAATGTCTCGTATTTTTTGAGCATTACCTACCTTAGTTTAGGAGAGAGAAGCGGTCAAGGAAAAAGACACCCCCCCTGCTTATGTACATACCTACATACCAGGGCTGGCAACAAAGCAACTCAACTCAAATATGGTCCTCAATTGAATTGATTTGAACTGTGGAAGGTCATATTTTATTTGTAATTGAATTGCT
>JAULSY010000096.1:0-141549 GCA_030512305.1 Cercophora samala | reverse complement strand
ATAAATTAATTAAAAAACTTAATAACTTTACGTTAAAATAATTAAAGAAGGATTTAATTAAAAATATAAAAATATTTTTATCGACGAAAAGTTTAAATATTATTTTTAAATATTATAAATACTTTTTCTTTATTTTAAAATAAATAACGATATTATCGATAAAAACTTTAATAAAATTATAATCGTATAATAAATTATTTATATATCTCTATATATATACCGATATATTATAAAAGCTTATAAAATATATATTTAAATATTTTAAACCGTAAAGGTTAATAATTATAAAGTAATCCCGATATAATAAATAAACGTTAAATTAATAAAAAAATAATATAACGTTAATAATATTAATATAATGTTTTTTATATAATCGAGAAATTATATTAGTTTATAGTAATAATAAATAATTATTAGGGATAATTACTTTATTAAAAGCTTAAAGATTAATTACGATTTAGCTTTTAGCTTTATTATAAACTATTTTTTAAACGACAAATACTAAATAAATAAAAAAAATAACATCGTTTATAACTTTTAACTTTTTAAAGTTATAAAGTTTATTAAAAGTAAAATTAAAAACCTCCCGGTCCTTTATACTTAATAAATAAAAACGGTTTAACATTTTAAAATCGTTTTAATTATTAATTAAAAGTATTTTTATTATTTATTTCTCTAATATATAAACTTAACCTATATTTTTTTAAAGTTTAAAGAAGTTTTATATAAAACCTTTTAATTATTAAATAAAGGCTTTATCTTTAATAAAAATATATATTTTTTCTTTAATAATAATTTTTAAAGTATCTTTAAGGAGATTAATATTAAATAAAGATTACTTTTTAATTATATAAAACATATTTTTTTTCGGTAAAAGAAAGGAAAGATTATTAGCTTATATAATATTATAGATTTAGTCCAAAATTAAAGTAACGTTATTATTATCGGAGCTTTATTTTATTATAATTAAAGGTAATAGAAAAGGTTCCGAGCGGCTATAAGCGCCTTTAATTATTATTTTAATTATAAAATTTATTTTAAATTTTTTATTTATAATTATAATAGATTTAACGACTATATTAAAAATAAAGTAAATAGATATATTTTTATCAATAACGTTAAAAGACTTTATTAAAGTAACTTTATTAAAAAAATAAACAGTTAAAATTACTTTAACGGTTAAAGTTTTAATTATTTAATCTTAAAAGGTCGCAAGATACTTATTCTCTTTACTTTTAATAATTTATCTAATTTTTTTATTTTTATTAATAATAATAACTTTCCTTATTATATTTTTTATTAAAATTACTTTTAAAGTTTTAAAATTTATAAAGGTATTATATACAACTAAATAAAAAAAGTTAAAGATAAATAAATAATCTTTAAATAATAACTTTTAATAAACGATAATTTTAAAATATTATTTTAATAATAAAACGATTTTCCTTATTAAAGTTACTTTATAAACGTAATCTTTAAATATTTTCTTTTTAACCTTAAATAGTATTTTAAAATCGTTAAAGGCTTTAAAAATAATCTTAGAGTTACAGTAATTAACGTTTATTTCTTTTAATTTTAAAAAGTTATTACTTATAAAGAGATTAAGTTTTAAATTATTAATAACCTATACTTTTTTTTTAACCTTTATAAATAAAGGCTTCCTTTATTTATTAATATTTAATAAAAAGAAAGTAAAGGTAGCTTACTTAAAGGTAAAGGTAATACCTTTAATCGATTTAATCCTACTTAAATATTCTTTAACTTAATATTTAAACTATAATAAGAAATATTTATTAACGATAAATTAACCTATCTTACTATTTACATATACCTTAATATTAAGTAAACTTTAAAATACTTTAATAATAATATAAAAATAAGTATAATTAAAAATAAAGTTAGCGTCTATCTCTTTACTTATTTTTAATAGTTCCTTAAGTATTTATTAATTAAATTACATAATAAAAAAAGATTTATCCTTTTTTTTCGAAATTAGTATTACTTTAATATTATAAATCGTATTATTTTATCGATCTTAGTAATTATATAGGTACTAAAATAAAGCGTTTTTTAATAAGTAAATTAAACGATAATAGCTATACGTTCTTTTATTCTCCGAAATTAGAACTTTAAAAACTATGGTTTTTACTTTAATAGTTTTAATTAATTTATACTTATAAATATAATAATAACGTTTTATTTTTAATATAAAGGACTTTTAATAATTCTTATAAGTAAAGTTAAAAAGTAAAGTAATAAAGAAAATACCATTCTTATTATTTAAAGAATTAAAATTAAATTTCTCTATAAAAGTAAAGTCTTCTTTATTAATTTCCTCTTTTAATTTAATAAAGTATATTTTATTATATTTTTTATTATCGTAGTCTTTATTTTAATAAATTAAATTATTATAATCTCTACATTCCCGATTACGTTACTTATCGCAGCGATAATTATCCCTCCGGTCATTACAGCGGTTATAATAATAATTATCTTTATATCGATTATAGTAATTATTATCTTTATAATATTTATAATTATAACGTTTATACCAATTATACCTCTTTAATTTACTTTAATTATTATATTTATTTTAATTATTAAAGCATTTAAACTTACTTCGATCGTTATTATAAAAAGATCGGTATAAAAACAAAGGCCTATAAAAGTTATAAGATTAACGCAGGGTATATAATATTAATCCTTTAGTAGACGGCTTTTAGGTTCTCCTTTAAGACTAAAGGTATTTATTAGCTATTACTATAATTAAAGTAAATTAATTCTCCTTTAATTTCTATATATAAAAGTTAACGGTATAATATTTTTTTAATTATAGAAAATATTAATAAGTATTTATATTTATTTACAATTAAATCTAAATTAATATACTATATACGTTATTTCCTATATTATTTAAAGTACCAATTACTTTAATTAAATAAAGTATTTTAATAAAGAACTTTATAAAGGTTACTTCGTTTAAAGTAATCTTATATAAAGTTATTTAAAAATCGTTTTACTTTTTAATTACTTTAATTAAATTCGGGGCGAAACGATTAGTAAGGTAAGTAAAGATAGCTTTAAAGCTTACTTCCTTTAATTACCTTCTTTAATCGATTAAATATTTATTTATTTATTAAATTTAAACTTATCCTATTAATAAGGTAAGGAATAAAGAAATAATTTAATACTTTATTAAATTTATTATAAACAGGTCTTTTAAAAAAGTATAAATATAATTATAAAAAGAAAAGGTATTTATATAAATAGATTTACTTTTTTTATTAATTAAACCGATTTAATTAAAATCTTTAAAGTAAGGGTTAAAAATTTTAATATCGTTACGCTTAAGTTTAAAGGTAAAGTAGGAACTTATTTTAATTACCGATTTTTCTTTATTTTACGCTTTAAATAAAGGTAATAGTTTATATTTACAAGGTAAATCTTATTTGTTTTTAACTATTTAAGCAAACGTTATTTATTTTTTATACGTTTATAATCCTTAATATATAAGTTATAGTATTATAGGATTAGAATATAAGCGGCTAATAAACGTCGGTATATAATTAAAAGGATAAATATTAATTACGTTACTTTTATATTATATTTATAGAGAAAAGACGTTAAAGTATACGGCGATATTTCTTAAGACTTAAACCGGAGATAAAAATAAGACTTACCTTTTTAATATTTATAATTAATTAGCGGTAACGTATTAAAAAGCTAGTATTTTTTTTAAACGGCGGATTTTTATAATATATTATTAATCCTTTTTAATTAATTATTATTAAAATACCGAAAGCTATTCCTTTATTTAATCGATCGTTATTTCAAAAATCTTTATTAACGTCTTATTATTATTTTAATTATTAAACTTTTTATTCCCTTTAAAAAACTTAATTTACTAATTTTTTATTAATTTTTCTTTTTTATATTTTTCTTTATCGACATTATTCCGGCTAACTATACCGAATATTATATTTCTCGTTATTTATAATAAATTATAAAGAAAAGCGGTTTATTTAAAAGGACTTTTTAATTTAGTAACTTTAATATTATCGTTATTAAACGAGGTTAGTAAAAAAGTATTGCCTTTTATAAAATTAAGTATTTAATTTTAATTTATAAGTAGATTTTATAATCCTATATTTTTAAATATATTTAATAGTAATTAATATAATAATTTTAATAAAGTAAAAGTATATATAATAGAAAATATCTTTTTTCGATAAATATTAAAATTCGCTATATTAAATTAATAAACGGTTTAAAGTATTATTATTTACTTAATAAAGGAAACTTTTTACGTTAAATACTTCTATAATACTTTAAAAGTAAAGTAATATAAATCGAATTAAAGTAAAAAAGTATTATAAATTAATTATTATAATTTACTATATTTATTAAAGGGACTTTCCTTTATAAGTATTGCGATTCGTTAATCGGGAGAGGGAAGTTACGGGGTTTATTAATAATAGAAATAATATTTATTTATAGTTTAAAATAATAAATAATTAAGTAAATAACTTTATTATAATAAATAATTAATTATATAATAGTAATAATACTTAACTATTTATTTATTATATTAATTAATTTCTTTTAATATAATAAAAGATATATAATTATATTATTAATATGTTTAACGACTTATAATTATTAATTATTTATAATTTATCGGTTATTATTATAATAGTATAGTCGTAATCGGCTTAGGGAAGGTCCTAACTAACGACCGGTCGGTGGCTCCGAAAATAAGGCTATTCGGAAGCTATTTAGTAATAGTAATTACGTTTAGATTAAAGAAGCGGCTATTATTTAATATAGGGTTATTGGTAGGTAACTCGAAAGTAGGTATAAACGGTGATGATTTAGTAAGTGGAAGTGGCTTGTAAGGCAGTATTAATATATTGCTTGCTTGGCCGGTAGGTGAATGCGCCTAGGCACCTGCCGAAGGCCTGTGCTCCCTGTGATGTGGGGCGCAGGTCCTGCAGGCAGGCCCACTTCCTTATCTAATCTTATCTCCTTATCTTATCTTATCGTACATAATGGTGCACGGACCCTCGGTCCCGCATTAGATGCTCTCTCTTTATCTCTAACTACTATTAACTTTAATAATTCCAATTTCTTTTTAATATTAAAAGTATATATATAAAAGGGAAATGCTTATTTTTACTTCATATTTTCAAGACGGTTTTATTTTGTATTTTAAAAGGTAGTAAATAAAGAGAAGTGTTGTGCGAGGGGGGTCCGAAAAGTAGAAATGGGGGGTCCGAAAAGTATTGCTCTTAATTAGATGTGCAACTTCATGCCTCGGGATCCTTTGTGTCATCCTCCAGGTTATCTTCCTTGCCAACAAACCTGACCGCACATCTCAACGGCCTCTCCGCTTAATGAACAAGGATACGATGAACGAAGATATCCCTTCATTACCTCAATCCACGTGAGTACCTATCGACGTTGTCCCTTGATCGCCAGCGGCTCACATACTTACCGCTTCCTCTATAGCTGCGTCAATGACCGCTCGTTCACTGTTGCTGAGGATGGTGGTAGGCCTCATGTGGCCTCGAGTGTGACTTACAAATTCATGCGTGGTGATGAGGTTTGGTTATGCCTGCCAGGGCAAGAGAAGGACGGCCCATACGTCGTCAACACACCCAAACAGGGCACGTCTGGAAACATTTACTCTCTTTGCGATGAAAGTTGCAACGACGTTAAGGGGGGACAATTTTTTCAGGAGGCCGAGTTGAAATTTGTCGATGGCTGAGAAGAATCTTATCTGACTGTTCTGATGCGGAATGTCTTGACTGCCCACTTCTCGTGATCATCAAATAGCGCAGAGCCGGCTGACTGGTCATCATCACACCCTTTGCCAGAGAAGATTTCCGCGAGGGGAGGCAACATCATCCCCTCAAAAGCTGTTGGTTTGTCCGTGATGAAGAATTTGAAAACCTCTTCATCCATATCCCCGTCCTCGTCCGACAACTGTGATTCGAACTCCACATCTTTACTGCACTCTTGCTGATCCCTAGCCTGTAATGGATAAAGCTCATCGTCGCCTTCAACTGAGGTCATGTTCAAGATTTCCCAACAAGTGCGAAAGCAGATGATGGAAAGATACAAAGTGGAACTCCCCTTGTTCGTGCACTTAACCCTCCACTCTCCACCATTTTCAACTTCGTACCACCCATCCTTCGCGCAAAGTTGACTTGGCGTGACTTCGAACGAGCTCTCAAACGCGTGGTCAGGTTTCGGGTTCCTGATCGTCTCGAAGAACTTGAACTTTGCCAAATGTCCCAGAATTCTTGCCAAAGACTGCAGAGCATTGTTGTCCCCGCGTTGAATCTTTGGCACGTAAGGCACCTCACGATCTGAGACATCGCAAATCTTGTAGTGCTCTGTCGTAGGATCCATTCCCAGATTGAAGACGTGCGGAGAGGACACATCTTGCGAGTTGACCAGTCGGAGGAAGGGGTACGATGCCTCCTCTTGCAATAATGCGGCCCGGTCAGCCTCCGGAAGACTCGGTAGCATGCGGACCGGTGTCTTGTCCTGTGAGCATGAGATCACTAGTCTGGCTTTCCATGTAGTCGCAACTTGCATCGTCAAAGACTTGGCCTGGTCCACGTTGCAAAGTCTCGACGTGCACCCGTCAACTTCCTTGACCCTCAGCCTGATCGACTGCTCCCTAGCCATGCCCCCGGCAGTTTCAGTGAAGTGGAACGGAAATGCCTCGTACTCGTCACCAACATGCACACCACTGGCCTGGCCCGCGTCGAGTATTATGTCGCCATCCTTCCAGTGAAGTGAAACAAATGGCAACCCAAAGCCACTGACGAGCTCATCAAAGAATGGATCTTGTAAGTTGCCGTATAGCATCGGCGTCTGTTGTGGGCATGATGATCTGACTAGTGATTTAAGGTGCCGGTGGAGTGATCGGTATGCGATTCGAGTTTTTTCCTTGGCCAAATCCTCCAGTGCGCATGTTAAAAAGTAGCTCAGGGCCCCCCTCTTCTGCACACTTTTATTAACCGTAATATCAATCTCTTTCGCTATTTCGTTTGAGTCGCAGGCGGTGAAGATGGCATAACGGTCACGGGTCTTGTGTAGAATGGCGTCTTCGATTGGGAATCGCAAACTCGTCCCACGAGAACCATCTTCAACGGCGTTCATGAATGAATCTTGATTTTGGAGAACGCCATCGGGGTCGCAGTCAAACTCGGGGTTGTATTCGGTAAAGCGAATGTCGCTGTCGTCGTCACCACGGTGGGCACTGGCTGAGAAGCAACAGTCGAGGACAAGCGTGACTCGAATGTTGTGCTCGTTCAGCTTAGCAATCCATTTTGCCAAGTCCTTCGTCCCGATGTTCAAATCGTAAAGGACCAGCAAAGCCGGACCACACCCTTGACGACGTGTACCATGGCCAGAAAAGTGGATGTAAACATGCGTTATCGTGCTACCTGGCCCATTCACGACATCAATCAACGAGTCGAAGAACCGACGAATATCCGCTCGTGTTGGCAGTTGCCCAACTATCGTTCCATCGGCTCCGATCCCAAACTTTGTGACTTGGACATGGGGGCGAGGATCAAGAATGGTGCTGATGGCTTCAATATCTGCGAGAGCTCCTCGAACAGGGGTAGTGCACTGCCCCTCAACATGACTTCCGACCCCAATAAGGACGGCAAGATGGGTTTTAGGTGCCATGACTGCCGATAGAGAGTGCGAAACCGTGGTATGGTCCACAACCTTGATCTTTGAAAAGAGTGAGTACCCAAGGTAGATCGTTGGTGGTTGCTGATGGGTTGGGTTTTGTATTGGTCACCCAGGTACATACATAATAACATTTGATCGTGTCATAATTTCTCTGGTGCGCGAACCGCGTCCTCAGCCACATGCACCCTTGATTCCTGGAATAGAAACACCTGCACATTTGACTGCACAAAGCTGCATGCCCAAGCGATGTGGTATGCACTAGAGACCGTATTCACTTGCGGCTCACCAACATTGGTACCTATCGGTTGCCTTTCAGGATTGAGTGCTTCTTGGCTTGGAGGGTCTGCCCTGAGGACGGGACACACATCATGTGAAGGTGGGGCCCACGTTACTCAGCCGTGAGCCAAGTGCTCTGGTGAGCGTGGCGATGCCCTCAGGCCAGTGCCACCGCTGTGATGCAGTGAGCGTTTGACGATGGCTTCATTCAGGTTTTCTGGGTGGTGGAGAGCTCGGGACTCGGCCTTTCGGCCTTATTTCGGATCTACGGTGCTCTTGAGAGCTTTGGGTATATATTGGTCTGGGTTGGTCACTCATTTGAGGTTCTTTCCTTTGTATGGTAGATCTTCTTATTCACCTGATTTCTTCATCATTTCTGTGGCCCAGTTTTCCCTCACACATCATACCTATGTTACGGGACGAGAAGTAGAAATTGTGACATCGTAGACTTCCCAAGCCTCTCCCACAGGTGTCTTTCGCTCAGTTCTCAACTCCGAGGGATCCAAGCAGGATTGAACGCCCTTCTGCGTGAAGTCCAGTTTCGTTCGGACTTTGGTGACAATAGCCCGAATTGTCTCGACTGTTACCTCACATGAATCCGGAGTCTTCATCTTAAACGGTAGCCAGTGCTCAGAACTCTCCTGTGCCTTAACTTCCTCGGACATTCCTTCGCCTCGTGGATAGAGCTTTTTAATACTCCAATCCGGTGCAAACAGGAAGACAGTCAAGTAAACAGATGAATTCCCTGTGTTGTGAAAGTGGAGAAGAACCCATTCACCATGTTTTATATGTATCACATCGCCCACAGGCTCAACCTTGGTGAGGGAATCGAGGCGGTAGGGGCACTGGGTGTAACAGTTCCCATCGCGCCGCTGTGGAGGGTCTGGTGTAGCAGGCTCCTCGTCAGTCTTTCCGACCACCTGAAACGTGCACTGCTTTCGTAATTTTGATGCCGTCGTCTTGGCCCCCAGGCCCTCGATATGTCGAAACTTTGCAACGTGATCCAAATATGCTAAAATCTTGTCGGCCCAGTGCGTGTCATGTTCGAAAACACCGGGCACGTTCGGCAACGGCGTTTTGCTTTGATCCAGAAGCTCAAAAACCCCTGCTTTGGTGCGTGAGATGTAGACCGAAGCCTTCTCCTCGTCGTCTTGATCTCCCAACAGGGACCAGTACAAAGAACCGCGGTCCTCGCTGAGGCGACGGAATTCGTCAACCCATTGTGCTTCTTCCTCCAGTACAAGGCCAACACGTGCCAACGAACTCCACTTTGACACCCTCTTGGCTCTGAAGCCAATCTCAACTCCTTGAATGCCTGCATCATCGTCCGTGATCGGTTTGACATGACAACCCATATCATTCACACGAATCACCCTGACAGTCGCGACGCTGTTGGCCGAGCTAGACAAGATGTCATACTCGTCCCCGGCCCGAATACCATGGAGATGCCCGCGATTCAACTGGCATATTTTGCTCTTGGCGTCTATACAAAACACGTGAGCATCGGCGCTGTCTGACCTTGCAACGCCCCCTGAGCGGACTCCGAAAAATGGTTTCTCCACGTCACCTTCCAGAAAAGGTGACTGGTTAGGATAATCCTTTCGTGTCTTCACATCGATCACCTCCACCAACTCAGAGACCGATCGGGCAAACAAATCATGCTGCTGTTGCAGAGTTGTGATGAGATGATATGTCAGGACACCGTGGCGAGCCTGCTTCGTCGGTCCCGTCTCCATGTCCTTTTCCCTTGCTTTTTGGAAGCTGGCGCAGGCGCCAATGAAAATATAACCGGATGGCTCTAGTAACCAGTTAAGTCGAAGTTCGGCTTTTCGAGAGACCTGATTGTTGAGTGGTGCCTGAAGGAAGGTGTTCGTTTCATGTTGCGCCGGAGCGGGAAAGTGGTCAGTGGAGTCTAGCATCCCAAGACCCCTCACCCCGTCATGGTTCGTGGTTCGATTTGCACTCCCGGAGTGGCAGCTGTCGACAACAACGGTGACGTGCAAATGTTTGCGGACGAGATTCTCAAGAAGAGCAGCTACCTCAAAGTCTCGAACAAAGCGCACACCTAGGCTGCCTTCATACACATCTGTCGGAACCAACACCTCATCTAACGCGCCAGAGCCCTTGGAATTGCTGTAAGCTGTTGCGACCTGGGCGCCATGGCCAGAAAAATGTATGTAGACCAGATCGCCGGGAGACTTTTCCCCCAAGTCTTCAAGGGATTTGATGATGTTGTCGCGGGTTGGCCATAGCGATGGATCTTCCGGGGGATTGGACTGGTCTTTGGTGCCGAGATTCGTTGAAGTCAATTTGACAATGTGATTCGAGTCCAAACCCATGCGAGTTTCAAGGAAAGATGCCACCAAGTTGACATCGTTCACACAACCCCGAAGATGGTTAAAGTCAATGAACTTTGCGGACTTTGGTCCCATCGCAGGAATGTAGAAATCGATGCCTATTAACAAAGCCCATCGCTGGGGACGAGGGTTGACGTAAGCCATGGTGAAGCCAAAAGAAAAGAGGATATTGTGTTGAAACTTTGACCCAGAGGGTTGTTGCTGGTTTGAAAGAATATATTTGCACTGGTGTGGAAAGCTACCTACCCAGAACTTATGGAAGAACATAACGGATCCAGCCCGATATTTATAGGTACCTTACATGTACATGAAGTAGATGTGATATAGGTATCTGCCAAGCCCACAAGATATCGTGACCTACGTAGTACATAAAACCATTTCAACACGACCATGATGCACAGCTTGTCCTAGCTTGCATAACGAAACTGCTCAGAGCGGCATGCCTACATTGACGACTGGAATCTAATCCTGCCACCCAACTTGATAGGCAAATGACATGCCAGATCTAAGCGCTCGTGCTCGTTGGGTCGACAGAAGCGGCTACAAACCCCATGCTTCCCCTAGGGTTGGGATCATTCATTCGCAACCACACTTCCCAACAAGATTCGGTCAGGCATCTCATTGTCAGAGTAAAAGATTGGGTTCCGTTCATCAACAAGCCACTGTCACTGTAGTGTTGCCCGACCATGCGCCCGACCAGGTGCAGACGACTTGCGATTGGTGACATACATAAAGTCAGGGTGGGGGATGTTGTTGTTTAGGTAATCTAAACACGTCCGGGCGGACAGATACGGTAAAAAGAAACGAAAATGCACAATTGGCAGTGGCTTAGCACATTTGGCAAATACTAACGCGAGCTGATGTTTCAGTTGCCGCCAGCCTTACCCATGATCCCCACTCGAGACACCAGACAGTGGTGTGGTACTAACGCACATACCTAGGTATATGTAAGAAGGTACTTTGAGTGCCATCGTTGTTGTGTCCCAAACCTCGAAATCTTTCCGTCCACAACATAACCTCGATTTCAACTTCCCGCCTCCTATTCGTAACATCGGTACCTTACCTTCTTGTTTGAAGATGAGAGAGTCATCGAACACCGCCTATGACTTCCATTTCCAGGGGGTAGCCAAGTACAAAAGCTTTTGCACCACCAGGACTGTCGAGTGCCTCAATGAGGCCATCAGGCTCACCAAAGAAGCTGTGCGCTTGTTTCCAAAGTCACACAAGGCATACCCAGATGCTTTATCCAACCTATCAACCTTCCACAGGGAAAGGTATATTTTCACCGGGGTCATCGGTGATCTCACCGACGCTGTGAAAACCGCTCAAGACGCCGTCACAATCACCCCCGAGGGAGATAGAGACCGGCCTGGGCGACTGACCAACCTTTCCAACGCGTTGGAGCAAAGGTTCACGACGAATCGCAATATGGAAGATCTCGACCGTGCTATTGCCTTGTCGCGAGAAGCCGTGGCTACTACCGAAGACGGGGATGCGGACCTACCCATCATGCTAAATAACCTTGCAAAACAACTTGGCGAGGCACACGTGCAAGGCAACGGAAACGCTACACTTCTTGACGAAGCCATTGAAGCCTTGTCTCAAGCCATTGGCCTCACGCCATGTGATCACTTGGGCCACAAAGGAATCATGCTCGGCAATTTGGGGGTTCGCCTCCATGACAGATATTTGATGAAGGGAACGGAGCCAGACCTTGACGAGTCGATCCGAGTCACTCGACAGGCTCTAACGTTGCTCCCTCCCGATCACAAAGACCGGCTTGGTATTGCAGCTGAACTTTCAAATCGTCTTGGTGCAAGGTATGCCACGACACGTGTTGAACAAGACCTCGACAACGCCATTGACCTAGCCAGGAAGGCTCTGCAAGCGACAAACCCCGGACACCAGAGCCACCCGATGATCCTAGCCAATCTGGCAAATCGTCTGAGAGAGAAGTATGCAAGAACCAAAAACGTGGAGGAGTACCTCAAGCCGGCGATATCTTACACCGAGACTGCCATCGACCTGACCAAAGCGGACCACACACACCTAGCTCGGCGTCTGAGTACCCTCGCTTCCCTACTCTATGACCTATATCTTGCCAAGCCCATGGAATCTGTCACCAACCCCAATGGACAAACAGATATCAAGATTGCTTCCCTGGAGCGCGCCATTTCCTATGCACGGCAGGCAATTGACCTCACCGAACCCAATCATTCTCACTATGCTGGACGCGCACAAGACCTATCACAGCTTCTCTCAGCGGCTGGTCCCGAGCACCTCGATGAAGCCATTCAGTGGGCCGAGATTGCTGTCGAGAACACATCAGAAGGACACTCGGAAAGAGCTGCATGGCTCGTCGCACTTGCCTCGCAGCTAGTGGAGAGAGTTGTTGGATATCAGTCAGAAGCTCTGGAGCACCTGCAACTGGGGAAATACAGCGACGCAGCCAGATATGATGTGGCACGAGCCAAAGAGTACCTCCTCGAAGCGGTTTCGGACAATGCATGCAACGTTGGGACCAGGATGAAAGCCGGGCGGTGTCTCATGATAAACGCCGATACCTTTTTTCTTCGACACGGAGAAGGGGAGAAGGCATATGCAATTGCACAGGACATGATAAAGTCGATCAGTCTCATCGCCCCTCGCCACTTCCAAAACGATGACAAGCAACACATTCTGGATTCAGCTGTTGGCCTGGCTTCCGAAGCGGCCGCTATTGCACTAGCAACTGGAAAAGACCCAGTTCATGCATTGCAATCATTGGAAGAGGGTCGTGGAGTTATCCTGGGCTCGCTGTATGACTTGAGGTCCAACATTGAGGCAGTTGAATGCGAGCATCCCGACCTAGCTTCCAAATTCAAAGATCTACGCAACAAGCTTAATGCGCCTAGCCCTCAAATCAACGACTCATCCGCCATGGACATGGACAGATTTAGAGAAAATGAATGGCAGCAGGCACATGCAGATAGACGAAGGGAGACTGGGAGGTTAATGGAGGAAGTGATCAACACCATACGCAGTCAACCTGGATTTGATCGGTTTCTGCTGCCGCCATCAAGCTCTGATCTAATCGGGGCAGCCGCAGAGGGGCCAGTTGTGGTACTCAATGTCAGCTATTTGCGCTGCGATGCCCTGATCGTCCGGCCCTCTGGCATACAAAGTCTCCCACTAGACCGCATCAACTATTATGACGTTAAAGCCAAAGCCGAGGCTCTCGGGCCTGAGATGGATTCAGTTTCAATGCTTGAGTGGCTTTGGGATCGCATCGTTGGTCCTGTGTTCGACTTCTTGGGGTTTACAACAATGCCTAGTGACGGCCAATGGCCACGCGTGTGGTGGGTTCCCACTGGGCGTCTCGTCAACTTCCCCCTCCACGCTGCGGGACACCACTTGGAAACCGGGTTTAGGAATGCGCTTGACAGGGCCATCTCTTCTTACAGCCCCTCCATCAAAAGCATCATCCACAGTCGGCAACGCAAGAATGCCGGCCAGGACAAGAACAGCGCCCCATCCGATGACCGAGATCTTGTTCTTTTGACGATGCAACACACCCCCGACTTGCCAGGACGAGGCTACCTCGCCCATGCAGCCCGGGAGACAGCTGCCGTCGGGCAGCTTGCCAATGAGATGAGCCTGTCATGTAGCTCTCCCGACTGCACAAAACCCAAAGTTCTCAAGGCCCTCGAAAACTGCCGTATTCTGCATTTCGCCGGCCACGGCTCGGCAGACTCTAGCGTGCCCCTGAAAAGCCACCTTCTCCTCTCAGATTGGAAAACATCCCCCCTGACCGTCCAAAGCCTGCTCGATCTCGACCTCGCAGCGAGACCCCCCTTTCTCGCCTACCTTTCTGCTTGCCAGTCGGGTCAGGTCGCCAACGACAACTCGGTAGACGAAAGCATCCACCTCAGTTCAGCTTTTCAACTAGCGGGGTTTCGCCACGTTATCGGCACTCTGTGGGAGGTTAACGACAGGGTTTGTGTTGATATGGCTCAGCTGGTGTATGAGGGGTTGAAGAGGGATGGATTCACGGATGCTGCGTTGAGTGCTGCGTTACACCACGCGACGAGAAGGTTGAGGGATGATTGGGTACGGAATCCCCAGCCAGCTGGTCAAACAGCTGACACGGTCAGACCTGCCGAGCTGTGGCATCCAGAGGACAAAGCCTGCGTCGCTCATTGGGTCCCGTATGTTCATTATGGTGTTTGAGGCATCCAGCGTGGCTTACCTAGGTAGTGAGCACTCGTTAGGTATTCTTTCTTCAAAAAAAAGCCCTACGCCGTTCTCTCATGTCGTACTCGATATGCTGATGCGGGACAATGCCAGCTTAACTGGGTACCTGGGTAGTATCAGAGATACGTCGTCCTGCTCCTCCAGAAGAATGAAGCAGTTTCAAATGATTGCTACCAAAGCCGTCGTCTCCACCATTGACTTAGACAACTGATAACCTTGCAAATTACCTAATAATGAAGGCAGCTTCACGGTGAATTGGACGGAGAAGTTCCTCTGGTTGTTGATGACTGGAGGGAGAAGCGAGCCAATTGCCGGAACGAGCCGCTAGTGGAGGCGCGCTCACGGATATTTATTGCCCCGGGTTCCGGCGGTTACCCGGTGCCTGGACAACGTCATATGGTCATCCGTCGGTCTGCGTTGCCTCCATCAAAACATCCTCACTTTTCGTTCCACCCCATCAAAATAACGCTGTCTCGGCCCAATTGGGTGCTTATTTCACTACTTGATCTCCCCATTGTTGTATTCTGCGCCTTGCTCTTCCCAGGTGATTTGATCGAGCCTCTACAGTGACTCGCGAGACGTGCATGTCTCACGACTCTCACGACTCCACCAACATGGCGTCGGAGAAGACGGCTTTCCTGGAGGCCAGGGCCAGCACTCCCCAGGCCCAGGAAATCAACACCAAACGATCCCTCTGCCGTCGTCGGTTCCTGCGCGGTCTTCTCTTTGCCTCGCTTGGTTTGACAGTCTTGCACGTTTGCTCCAAACCCACACCGTCCATCATCCCGAATCCGGTGGAGCCCGCCAAGAGCGACGTCTGCTTGACACCAGCATGCATCCACGCTTCTTCCGAGATCTTGTACAATCTGTCTCCCAACTTCAAGGATCTTGATCCATGCACCGACTTCGAGGAGCTTGTCTGCGGAGGCTGGAGGGAACGTCATGACCTACGACCCGACCAGGGCGATGCCTTCACGGGCACCATCATGTCTGAGAACTCACAGCTTCTCCTCCGCCACATCCTCGAGGCGCCCTATCCCAAGTCCTCCAAACACTCCTACTTCTCGCCAATGCAGCTTGACTCAGCCACTCATTCTGCTGATGAGGACAACTTCAACAAGCTGACTGATGCGTACAAGGCCTGTTTGGACGAGCCCGCCATCAAGAAGCTTGGCATTGCTCCCCTTGCCAAGATTGTTGAACAAGTCAAGCTTTCTTTCCCCCTTTCCGGCGCTTCATCAAGCAACGGCCTTAGCGAAACCATTTTGCTCTTGTCCAAGTATGGAGTTTCCGCGCTCGTTTCATCCGGCCCGGGTGCTGACGACGCCGATCCGGATGTGGTGGTTGTCTCTGTCTCTCCGCCCTGGAGAATCGGTCTTCCATCCAAGGAGCGTTATGACGATGACGCTCTTGTGAAGAAGTACAAGGGCGTCATTGTAGAGGTCCTCTCGCAGCTTAATCCCCAAGAGAACAAGGACGTATTAGCTGCCGTTGCCGACTTTGAGAAGAAGCTTGCTGCTGCTTCCCCCTCAACCGAGGACCGCCAGGATGTTACTGTAAGTGCTAAGTGCTGTGCTGCTCTTCATCAGTTGATAGATGTTGACCTGTGCTAGAAATACTACAACCCAATGTCGCTGAAAGACGCATCGGCACTGGCGCCAAAGATTGATCTGGCTCACATCATCTCAACCCTCGCTTCCAAGAACAAGGTTGAGCGTTTGATCGTGTCTTCGCCAAAGTATCTCAAGGAGCTTCAGAAAATTATTGATGAAACCGACGCTGCCGTTGTGCAGAACTATTTTGTGTGGAAGGTTGTTCAAGCCTTCTACTCATACGTAGACTCTCCCGTTGTGAAGCCGTACAAGGGCTTCGTCAACGAACTGGCAGGAAAGGTAGAGTGCAACATCGACATGGGTCCATGCATATACTAACAGCATACAGGACCCCAACTCCGAGCCTGAGCGCTGGCGCACCTGTGTCAGCCATGTCGACGACGGGCTTGGTTGGATTTTGTCTCGCTTCTTCGTCGAGAAGGCCTTCTCCGCGGAAGCCAAGGACTTTGGTGACCTGATCGTCTCTGACATCAAGGACGAATTTGTCAAGAAGCTCAAGGCTACCGAGTGGATGGATGACGACACGACCAAAAAGGCCATTGAGAAGGTCCACAACATTGTGCAAAAGATCGGCTACCCAACCAAGAGCCCTGACATCATGGATCCCGACAATCTGGCCTCTTACTACAAGACTGTCAATATCAGTTCTGAGACCTTCTTCTCCAATGTGCTCTCGGTCAACGCCTTTGCCGTCGCCGATGAGTGGTCAGCACTGGGCAAGCCTGTTGACCGGGATCAATGGGGCATGACGGTGCCTACGGTTAACGCCTACTACAACCCCCCTGGAAACGAGATTGTGGTATGTTTGACTCCAAACTTCAAAGTTGATCGATACCTCTGACAAAAGTTCTTCAGTTCCCCGCCGGCATCATGCAGTTCCCCGTCTTTGACGTTGATGTTCCCGCCTACATCTCATACGGCGCCTTTGGCTCTGTCGCGGGCCACGAACTCTCACATGCCTTTGACTCGACAGGCCGTCACTACGATCAGAACGGCAACTACACTGACTGGTGGAGTGACGGGACTGTCAAGGCATTTGAGGAACGCACCAAATGCTTCATTGAGCAGTACGGCAACTTCAGTATCCCCGGCCCCGATGACAAGCCTCTCCACGTCAACGGCCGGCTTACACTGGGCGAGAACATTGCCGATGCTGGCGGTCTCTCGGCCTCGTTCCAAGCTTGGAAACGCCGCTCCGCCGAGAAGCCCAACGCTCAACTTCCCGGCTTAGAGCACTTTACCCAAAGCCAGCTTTTCTTTGTCAGTTACTCGAACTGGTGGTGCGGCAAGTCGCGTCGCGACACTGCCATTAACCGCATCTACACCGATCCTCACGCGCCGAAGTGGGCGAGAATCCTGGGGACCATGGCCAACAGTCGAGAATTCCGGGAGAGCTTCCAGTGCAAGAGCAAGAAGCCGACTTGTGAACTTTGGTGAGGGAACATGTAAATTTGAAGCGTTTGCGAAGCGAATATGGTCTTTGTTCCTGTATTCTGTTCGTCTTTTCGATCATGATTACGTAGCATAGGTATCTGGTCCACAATATATAGTGTATTTTACCTGCGCGCGCGACTACGTGGGAGCTTGTGATGTGGATGTTGATGTTGGGCGATGTGGGTGGTAATCTTGGATGAGTCTATGGTAAGTGGAACTAGAGATATAAAAATAAAGTTGGGTTGGTGTCCACTGAGGGTTTTGGTCACAGCAAAGTCAATCTAAGCCTCAGTCATTAACATGCTTGGTCAACGTTGACGTTTAGGATGTGGTGATAGCCCGTATAAAGTCTAAAGTTAGCCGTGAAAGACTAGGATAACTCTTGATGAAGTCTTGGACAATGTCTAAAGAATGGATTGGAAAGGCGGGGATAATATTCAGATACAGTTGGGATACTACGTTTAAGAAGCTACGATTACTAGGTATCGTACACTGCCTGGATTACCGTTCTATCTAGAACATCTCCCTACCCGTGTTGACAGCCATGGGCCTTCTACTTCTCCGCAGGCATTCAGCCACAACATCAACCAATTCCAAGTCACACCCAGGTGAGCCCAGCAACGAGATGGCAATTGGAAGCTTTTCCTCGTTCCCTGTCATCTTGGAGAGAAAAGGCGAGGTGCCAACTATCACAGCACAATTCCTGGCCAGCCTCAGACTTCTACTCATATTGTGCAGGTATTGCTGCTGGGAAGGAACCTGAACGGCCGTCAAAGATAGCTATGGCACATTACAAGCAGTTCTAGAAGACTCAACCTCTATGTGGTACGTTTCATTATATTTATACTTCACAATGGATATACATTGGTCCCCTGAGTTCCTCAATATTACACGAACTCTCTCTTACTTCTTAGAATCACATGTCTACGCCATGGTGAGGACCTACCCATTGTTTCCGTGTCACGGAGCCCTTAGATCGCCAGATGTCAGGACGGCTGTAGCCTATGCATCTAGATCGGTGTGAAACATCTAGGTATATAGGTATCTTTTGCCAACGAGAAGATAAAATGTCTGAAAACTTTGCTTTTACGGAGGTGGGACCGTGTAGGAGATTCAGGTGTTGGTCACACTTCTGCTCTAGTTGCACCTAGTCATGGTGAAAGTCTACATACTAGAAACAGCATAGTGTTAATTCTCTTATGCATTTTACTGCTCAGTTGTCGCACGCGTACCCGCTTTCAGCGTGACATCAAATTCCTCCGGTCTCCTCCCCAGGATCTCTTGCAAATCCCCCGTCACCAGCGCTGTAGCCCCTTGCCGAATGGCCTCCCAAGCCGTTGCCCACGTCCTGGCATCCTCCTCGTTCGCAAAGTAACCCTTCACCTGCGGAAGCTGAACCCATTCATCCACAGATATCTGCGTTATCTTCAAGTCCTTTCCAGCAACCTCCCCAAGCACCTTCACTGTCTCCTCCAAAGTCCATTCCTTATTCCCAGTCAACAATACAACCTGGTTCACATACTTGAAGCTCTCGGGCGCCGAAGCATACTGCGCAATCAGCTTGGCAGACGCCTCTCCCAGCTCATCCCTCTTCACCCACGCCACCCCCTTCCCCTTCCCATCGTGCGGGATCAGGATCTCGTTCCCAACAAGCGAGGCATCAGGGAAGTGCGGATCAAAGAAGCTGGTGTAAATAGGCGTTGACTCGGAGTAGATCCCCTCCCTGATCACCGTGTACGTGAAGCCAGGCGCTGTCTCGGCCAGATGTCTCAAGTGGCCTTCGGTGGCGAGATGAGCCTGCATCACCTCGGCCGCTGATCTGGTCGAGTCCCTTTCTCCGGCAAATGCAAGAGAGCTGTAAAAGATGTGCTTGACGCCAGCGCGGCGGGCTGCGTCGATGGCTGGGAGCTGGACTTTGATGCGGTAGTCTTTGACGTGGCTTGGGTAGGAGATTAGAAACAGGATGTCGATGCCGGTAAAGACCTTTTCCAGGTCGGAGGGGGCTGTTTCATAAGATGCTTCTCGCGTTCTAACGCGGGCTTGGGTGTATTTTTGGGGGATTTTGTCTGGGTGGCGGCTGATGAGGATGACATTGTCGTTGGGGACCAGAGTCAGGAGGTGGTGGTAGGTGGAGGTGCCAAGACCCCCTGAGGCTGGGAAGATGCCGATGGTCTTCATGGTCATTCTACCAGTCAAACAAAACTAAGAGGTGCTGTTGGTGGTTTTCGGAGTTACGGAGAGGGCTCCCTTAATCGAGGGGTGATAAAGGCACAATTTTATATGCTGTGAGGCGAGGTGATGCCCGTGATGATGTCACGAATCTGATTTCCAATCAGGGCCCACAATTGTTTGCTTGCGGTCAACATCACCAATCAAACTCGACGTTTGTAATTAATTATCAGGACCACGCTTGCCATCAAATGAAACTGACATATTGAGTTGCTATGGGGCTCACCGGGCAGAACTCCACGCAGGCCTGAGAAGTGGGTGGGGATGATAGAACGCTCACAGCAGTTGACCTGAAGTGATACCAAGACATCTCGATTGACATGACATGGATATCAGCATTATTCAGACATGGAGGGAACAAAAACATTCATCGTATCTCATACAAGACAGCTGGCGGTCCACCCCTTCCATGCCTGACACTCGCAGTCAAGCGACCACACATGATATTGTCATCGCGCACATAGCAGTCACCCAGAAACACATGATGACTCTGTGCACGACGCAGCACATACGGCATTCTCCCTCGAAATAAGACGACAACCTCATCACCCTCCTGCATCACCGGCGGTCCGATACCAAGATGTCCTTCCCTCGTCAAGAACGCCCGCCGGCCATAGCAATACACCCCAACCGCATTCCGAAACATGACCCTAGCCCTCTCGCTTTCTGCCGACAGCATACCTTCCCCTTCTCCAGCAAGCCCAGATAAAAACGCCCCTACAGAAGCATCGCCTATGCCTGTGGCTATCTGCCTGTTCATCTGGTCCGCCGAGGTCGAGAAGTGGAACCCATCGATTGAGTCTGACATGACATGCCCGATTACCGCGCCCATCGGATGCGCCGACAGGGCCTTGCAGAATGCCACATCGAGAGGCTCGCCGGTGATATACCTCGACCTGTTAGCCCCTGGGAACGGCATATTGGGAAGAAGCTCCGCCCAAGCACGCTGGACGGCCTCGGTCTTGGAATGTCCATCTGACCCAAAGTTCATGACTTTGCTGACACGATGGACGACACCGACATGGAAACCGTCCATGATGAGAGTACCTGGGATGGGGGAGGAGAAGGCTCGTTGGATACGGGACTGCAAGAAGTCCCCCAGGGGAGGAGTGCAAATCCCAGCGGTGAAATCACCTCCTCGAAACACTGTGACAGACTTGGACTCGAACCATTTGGGCACCCAAGAGGGGTAGGGGTCTTCTGGACTCGGAGCCGTCCGGTGTTGAACAAAACTGAGAACGTCGAGAAACATGGGCATCTTGCTGATGAGAAATTTTGCCAGGTCGGTATACACCTCATGAACTGGACGTGTGTAGTCCGGCTTCAGAGCCGCCGGGATACCCCAAGACAAGTCGGGGTTGCGCTCGTTTACAAAGTTCTGGACACCCGTGATGGCTGTCGTCAGACCTCTCAGCCATCGGTCTGACCGTCGAGCGATGTGAGTCCTGGTAAGAATTGGCTGCAAGCCCTCATCGCAAATACCGAGGACTGAATAGATCTTATCCCGCAAATCAGTCGCTTTGAAGGCACGCATCTGCTCGAGCAAGTCGATCAGCGGACCGAGACTGCCCGGGATGTCCGTCAGACGAACATGGCCGCTGTGCGCCCCGGACTGTCGCGTGAAAATCAGATACCACACGTCCAACGAGGTGTTTGTCTCAATCTTTCCCCCTGGCCGGGTCCCAAAGACAAACAACAAGGTCGAAACCAAGTCAAAGAAGGACATCTCCAGCTCCTCCGACTTCACCACCGCCACATTGGCGACAGCAATCTCCTGCACCACCCAGGTACGATGAAAATACTCCCGATCAAAAAGCTTCTGCAGATTACCCACCGCCCCCTCTGGCAAACCGGCCAGAGCATTAGCAACCACATCCCGCACGACCCCGTCATCCATAGCAGCAGCATCCTTCCTCAGATCAGCCACCAACCTACTGACATCACTGAGGACCTTCCCGGCCTCAAACGCAACCTCGGTCGCTTCCGATTCCTGTTTCAGGCCGATCCAGGCTACTACCCGCTCGCAGTGTTTATACACCAGCCTCATGTACTGCACCTGCCTCGACCTCTCCTCTAGACTCGACTGGTCGATACATAGCGCGTCGATCCACAGCCTTCGGGGTGGCTGGCCTGGCGGCGGTCGCAGAAAATGGAGCGCGGCTGCGAGGTTGGGTTTGATAGGCAAGGGGAGGTCGTCCAGCCAGATGTAGGTTTCTGGATCGGCGGTGCCCCATGTGTAGGAGAGGGCTTCGTAGGGCTGGGTGGACTCGAGGTTGGTGATGGTGAGGGTGCCGTGGAAGGGCTCTGAGTCGGAGAGGGAGGGGGAAGGTGGGGATGTTGATGGGAGGAGGGTTAGGATCCGGGTGAAGGGTGGGGTGCGGCCTGTTTTGGAGACGGGTGGGAGTGGTTGGTAGGTGTACATTGTGAGGATGTTGGTGGGCTCGCTGGACTGGGCATGACTGGAGGGTCTGGGTTTGAGACAAGAAAGCTTGTTCTGATTTCAACTCTCGAGGTTTGACAGGTGAATGTGGGGATATTCTGTTCAGGGGTGTGAGACAATCCTACAGCCGATAAGACGGGAGAATGATACCCCGGCTACACTACCTTACCCTAAACCCTTTGCATACTAGCGACTGATGAGGACCAAGCAAGTGCACAGTGATGGTATAGAAACAGTTTCAGACTGAGAAATAGTCTTCACATGATAATGGGTTGGCTGCCGGCATGGCATTGGCATTGGCATTTTTTGTAGAACAACTAGTCCCGCTATCAACCGCGTTAGGTAAACCACCTCATCTACTCGGCAGACACCGGCTTCCTCCCATAGACACACTTCATAAGACAATAGGCATGCACATTCGGATCGCGCAGCTGCCTCCTCAGATGAGCAACATACACCCCGACCTCCTCCTTTGACCACCCCATCACCTGGGACCACACAAACAAGATCCAGCCTGTTTTGTCATGACCCGTCAGCATATCTCTCTGTGGAACAAAACACTCAACTAAAAAGGAAAAAACTCACCCTCAATATCCTGCAGTATCCCCGCCAGCGCAAACTCCCCAATCTCCTTCATCTTCCTATCCCTCGCCCACCCCCCAATAGGACACTTAAACTCCCACTCGTTCACCTCCTCAAACCCAGCCTCCCTAAACGCCACCGGCACCAGCCCATCCCCCACCACATCAAACGGCCTCCCAAACTTCTTCCCCGCCTCCACAAAAACCCTCCCCCACTGATCCATCGGCGACCCCTCCAACAACGTCCCGTCATCACTCCGGAAAACACAACTAGCCTCATAACTCTCCACCCAACCCCCCGGCTTGACACAGCTAAACGCCTGAGCAATAAAAGAATTCCAGTCGGGGATGGAGCCGAACAGGTACCGGATGTGGATGTAATCAAAGTGGTTCTGGGGGAACGTCCAAGGGACGAGGGTGGCGTCGTCCATTTCGAACTTGAGGTTGGGCGGCACCCAGGTCGGCTGGATGGGGGAGAGATCGGTGCCCAGGACTTGGCACTGCGGGTGCTCGTCTGCGAAGTCGATGGCCCAGATGCCCGAGCCGGTTCCGACGTCTAGTGCTCGCTTTGAAAACTGTGAGTGTCCTGTTGGGGCAAGAAGATGAAGGGTACCTAGGGGGGAAACATACGGTGATGGACTTGTCAAGCGGTGCGCGGTAGAGCTTGCCATCTTGGACAAGCGTGAGCATGTGATGGATGATGTCGTTTGCTTCGGTGGCCTGGTCGTCGTTTGGGGTCCAGTACTGCGCGTCGGTGATGCGGTCGGAGTGAAAGGTGCGGCCGTGGACGGTGCGGTAGGCTAGGATGGACGAGGTGAGGGAGGCGGTGGAGCTGGCATTGTCGTCGTCGCCGAGGGAGGAGTCGGCGTCGTCGTCTTGCTGGATGGGCTGCCAGTGTGAGGCCGGGAGGATGCCCTCGATGGTTGTCTCTGCGCCGGCACCGGAGGAAGGGGAGCCGGTGGGGGAAGGGGACTTTTTGCCCGGGGAGGATTTCGCCTCGGGAGAGGGTGACTTTTTCTCAGGGGTTTTTGCTTCGGGAGAGGGGGACTTTTTGTCAGGGGTTTTTGCTGGTGGTGGTGAAGACATGGTGGTTTCTTTGATAGGAATGAGGACGGAGGGGTCTGGTGGTTGAACGGTTTCGTCGGAGCCGGTGATTGTGGTGTTGAAATGCCGCAAACTGTGTAACCAACGTCTGGTCGACGACAAGTGTTCTTTGCTTGTGGTATAAAATGCTGTGGCCGACGCGGGGTAGCGCTACCTGAGTAAGGTAAGGTGGTGAAGATGGGGTGATACACCCTCGCAGTTTGCATGTGTTGGGTGATCAACTTCTGTATCCCCCAAACAGAAGTGCAGAAAGAATTATTGACAGCACAGATACAAGGGCTTGATTGGTAAAAGCCCTTTACAAAACTGGAGCTTCTGCTCATACCTGCAGAGGATGCAGGGATCGGAGGGGAAGGTTGTACTGACATTGCGGTCTTAAGACCATGCGGGTTGTCGGATGATGGGGCGCGGGACTGCAAAGGTTGCATTCCCGCCTTGGAACTGTCTGTCTTTGGTAGCCATGAGGATTGGATGTGGAAGTTGCCGAGTTGCAGTGCATGATGCGGGCTGGGGGCACGAGTTCAAGGCCATTCAGTCTTTGTCAATGAGGATACAATCCACAGCTTCGGGGTCAGTTTGAGTGAAACAACTGTAAAAGCTCCATTAAAGGAGCGCAGAAGAAAAGAAGCTACCAGGTAGGCAGTGAAAATAGAAAACCATGCAAGTCGACAGAAGCTATGTCCCTCCCTTGAATCCACCCATCTACCTCTAAATGACAGAAGAAATCATGCAATATGTAAAAGAACACGCTGTACCTAATCAGAAAATGCAACCCCAATCCATCATCCTCCAAACACCTAGATTCTAAAACCCGCCCAATGGGTTGGGGTTAGGAATCCTCCACCCCCCCTGAATACCAGCCTGCACACCACTAGGCTCCTGCACCTTGGCCGCCAGCTCCCTGTGCGCCCTCAGAGAAAACTCCTGGCGATCAAAAATCTGATTAACAACACCCGTCATGCCCGACTGGCAGTGAGCTCCATTGTTCTGGGCGCAGTAGAACCAGATCGGGCGGGTGTCCTTGACCTCGATCTGGAAGACTTCACCACTTTGTCCCTCGCGGACGGGGAAGAAGCCGCCAAAGAAGGAGTTGGCGTCCTTGGGCTGGCAGGGCTTGCCGAAGGAGGACTCGACAACGGAGTGGTTCAGGGGGTTGAAGTGGAACTCGACGATGGAGCCGACTTTCGCTACGACATTGTCGGGGTCGAAGATCAGGCGGCCACCGCGGCCGGCAACGACGGTGTGGGTGGTGCGGGGAGCGGCATAAGTCTTTGTGGGGTTGTAGGTGTTGTCTGTGGGAGCGGCAGAGACAAGGCCGAGAGCGGCAGCGAGGGTGATGAAAAGAGTGGAGGAGTGCATTTTGATGGTTGAAGTGAAGCTGCCTTGATAGGTGAACTGAAAGCGTGCGTGAATGTGGTGAATGAGTAGATGTGATTGATGAAGCTGCTGATGATGATGAGAAATGAGATGAGTTGAAGCCGGAAGGGCCCTGATGTTATATACAAAAGTTGATGCTATCATCTGTCTTTCTACAACAATAACCGTGGCTATGAAAAACCCCTCTCACTATCGCAACATGGCAATGCGCGGAGGTGAGAGCATCCGGCGGCCGCAGTCAGCGTTGCTCACCGTGTGTCGTTTGCGGAATCTCACCTGTGGCCTCCGCAGGCCATGAGCAAGGCTTCGGCTGGCGGTGCACAATCTGAAATCATTATCACCAGTCGCTGCACCGATTGCTATCCTTGCTCTCAATTCCAACGGTGCGAGGAACCAGAGTATCGGGATCTGGAAGATCCGGGGTAAGCAGCCACCAAAATCCGGCACTGCGGTTCGTCTGATGTGTGTCGGAAATAGAAGCAGGCATTGGCGGGGGCTGTGCAAAGTCTTTGTTGGTCACGACAAAATTGTGGGGAATATGACAGGATTGAACTTGTGTTATGCTGACCGGATCTGGATATATTTCCTCTGCCCGACTATCGGACTGTGGTTTTCGCAATTGACGGAAAAGCTGGATGGTTCTTTTGCGTTCAGCTCTTGAAGATGATGACACTGCTTGTGGGCTGAGGATTGGGAAGCTGGATGTTCAGTCGATATTGTCTAGTATTGCCCATTATTTCAAAAAGCATCCGAACTAATAATACACATGAAGGTACAGACCATATTGTTCTCAGTATGTACCCAGGCTCCTTAGCCCCGCGACATGACAGCTCCCTGCTTGATCATATCCAACTCCTTCTTGCCGAGAGGATCCTTCTTGTCGTAGGCGGCCGCCTTTCTCTCAGCGGGTGTCCAAGCAGTAAGATCCAAATTGTCACCCCCCATGGCTGATTTCGGCTTTGTTTGCTTCTTGCGCCCGTAGGTGCTCATGAAGTGAGGACCGCTTCCATACCTCTGCTTATACCTGGTCAACTCCCTCTGATAATGGAAAACATCTGACTTTGCTGTGTTGTGCGCAGGGTCTGGCAACTCTCCTTCTCCTTCTGCCTCAATCTCCTGAACAAGATCGTCTAGGTTGTGTAGTCCCTTCAGCGCGATATCGTACTTCCGGGCATAGGCCAGGATTTGTCGGTCAAAGGAGTGAGGCCACCACTTCTTGGCTCCCTTCGCCTTGACAGGTCCAAGGGGCTCGGGTTTTGACTCCTCCAGGAGACCGTAACCGCGCATGTCAGAAGGGATAGACATCCACACTGCCATGATGAAGCCAAGATTCTTCACAGGACCATCAGCGGCGAGAAGGCCGTCTCGCTCAAACTGGGCAAGCATTGACAAGAACATTCGGCCCATGAGTTGCCAAGTGGCATCAGCTCCCTCACCATCGTCGATTCTATGATCATCGTTAGCCCCGGTCGCCTTGGAAATTAAGAATGCAGTTAACATACCGACTGGCAAGCGTGCCATACGAATCATTCTTCAAAAAGCAACCGAGAGCTTCACACACAGCCCACTTCTCCTGCCAAGTGTCGGCCTCCTCAAAGTCCAGAATGAGATTCTGAAGGACCTCCAACGCACCATAGGCCGAATGGTCATTGAAGGTGTACATGCTGAAATTATCAGGATCTCTGACCTCGCAATGGGAGAACAGGTCCATGAACATCGACTTGGCCGCTCTGGTCATGACATAAGGATGCTCTGGATGGTCATCATACAGCTGAGTGCAGTAGCACTTCTTACCGCCATCGCACTTCGGTTTATCCCCATCGTCCTTCTCCTTGTTGATGGCGGTGTCTTCCTCATCTTCGTCCTCTTCATCATCCTCGTCGCTGTTCGAGAAGGGGGCATCGCACATCAGTGCAAACGCAAACGGATCCTGCTTTCCGTCCGTGAGGAATGCCTTGTACTGAGCGGCAATGTTTGCCGAGCAGGACGGGATGGTCCACCGGCTTGGGACGGCCTTCTTCTTGGGTGCAGCCTTCGTGGTAGTAGTGGCAGCGGGTTGCTGTGCCGCGGCGGGCGCGGGGGTTTCGACCGTTTCGGGTTCGGCCGATGCAACAGACTCGGCATCGGTAGAGGGACGCGACTTTTTCGCGGCGGGGGCTGCTTTGGCGGTGGATTTTCTCTTGGGAGGCATTGTTGCTTTGACAGTTGTGTACACGGCCTATACAATGATTTAATGGATAAAAGATGAAAGGATGGACAAGCAGAGGAACTGGGTGAAGCGGTGAGTATTAATGGACGTTGGGAAAAAGCAACTAAAAAAGTCACTGACCGAGACGCGTCCAAACTCCAATGTTGACGCGAACCCTTGCGTCGGGTCGAACATGACGTCGATGAGACCGGGTTAGGGTTGAGTATGACGTCGCCCCCTGTTCTGATTCAGGGGTCAAACAACACCCATGATGTAAACAAAACAATGAGGTCATGAGAAGCTATGTCAAGAGATGGGGATTTACAATGATACATGGGGTTTGAACGCTCATCGAGTAGAAAACTGTGAAGAGATATTCTGCAGACAAGGAGGAAAACAGGGCTGTCCCTGATGACGTTTGTTCAGGGGGAACAGTTGCACTACGTACCTTACTCATCTCGAACGTGGAGTTCGAGTGTTGATTACCTATGGAGCGGACTCTTAGAGCCACGGTACATTCCAAATTTATCCTGCGATGGGCCTGGCGGGGTCTAGCGACTCGCCTGCTCTGCGGTGTTCTCAACTCGGCCCTTACCTAATCATCACTGGATCTACAAAAAGATGGTCAGACAAGATGAAACTAAGAATCAATAATCACTGGAAAGCATCATGTTGTAGTGTCGACAAACAGTGAATTCGTGTGCGTAAAGAGCGAACTAGTGGATCCTCCCATAGCAAAACTAGAAAGTGGCCAACTTTCTACACAAGTGAAAGACTTCAGAATTGAACCAGAAACACCCTCCTATCAGTCAACCCCAAGTCTCACTCTCAAACCCCTAGCCTTTCAGAATCCTGATCGCCATCATGTGCCTGGCAAAACCACTTAAGAGCGGTCATGGCACTGCCAGTCCCACTTGGTGCCGCCGCCGCAAGAAGCATAAGCCTCACCGCCGTGGTGACGGACGCAGTAGCCGTCCATGTTGACGCTGTACCGGTTGTTGTTGATGACACACTGCCAGGCACCGCAGCCGTTGCCGTTGTCGATGGCGACGTACTCGTTGGTGTACTGCTCCTTGCAGGCGGCCTGGACGTCGATGTTGCTGAGCCAGACTCTCTTGGCGAGAGGGACAGCGACCTCCTCGGCGGGGGCGGCAATGGCCGGAGCGACGAGGAAGGTGGCGCCAAGGATGGCGGTGACGATGGTGGCGGGGTTGAACATCATTTTGACGGCTGAGTTGGAGGTTAGCTGTGTTGAGGGGAGATAGAAAGTTGGGTATTGAAGCCGGAGGCTTGACTCACTTGGAAGATGGTCTGACAATTGAAGGTCTCGAAAAGTTATTTGTGAGTGTTGAGTGTAGCTGAGGGCTGAAGGCTTTAGTATGATGAGAAAAAAAGAGGAAGATAGAGAGGACTGAAAGCGTCTCTTTATAGATATTTTCCATCCATGATTTCTCGGCCAGGACACGGAGTGAACCTCTCGCTGTCGATCTTTGTTGCCTTGAGCCTTCAGAGCACGAGAAACTCTGACTTGAATCTTCCCAAGTCCCCTTCCAGAGATAGATCTTCGTGGCCTTTCGCAAGATCTGCCAGAATTGTCTTCCAAGTGGTGAGTCTTATGTTGATCGACACATAGAGGGGGAGGAGACCATGGCTTCGCCGCTTGGTCTGAAATCCTTCATGAGCAAGAACCTCCGTATATCCAATGAGACTTCTGGTACATGGCTTATGGAACTGCTGACAATCTATCAGGGGTAACAGAAGGAGCAAGGTTTGTGTTTATCAACGAGGATCAGAAGCCTTTGCCCTCACTGTCGAAGAGGAAGTTGCGGCTATAGGTAGGCAACGACCGCAGCAAGTCTTTTAGCTGGGCTGTTAGTAAGGCTTTCCTTGTATAAACCCTGTTGGCCTTCTGACTACCTACTAAGGCTAGCGATGATCAACATGGGGTCCATCCTTCTACCAAAGTTTTGAAAGACAAGAGTCAATAGTGGGCCTCTGAAGTGAGTTTCACAAGACCCAGGAGTCTCCCAAAGAGGTGAAGGCGAAGCCAATCCCTAAACAGAAGATTGACAATTCGACAACGGCTGCTACATGTGAGCCCGAGAGCAACCCAGGTTACAGACTACTCAGCTATTAGCCAGATATTGTAGAGGTCAGCTCAACAAAGTATCCAAACTGACCTTGTGTTTTGGTGAACCTGGAAGTAATCCTAACAGACCTCTTACACTTTTGCATGGCCTACATCATAGTGGCTTCTCCTTCACCACATTTCTGCCTGTCAAAACATGATCCTGCTTCGCTGGGCAGTGCAGTATAGAGTAATCGTTAGCGAGGTCACACTCGCAACATAGTCCCTTTTTACGTTAGGAGCTTGGCCCGCTCTATGGCCACCACCAACAGCGGTTACACAGGAACCTCACAGGACTGTGCCTCTCATGCTTCCAAGTTGGAGCAAGTATGCCAAAGCGTCGCGCCAACTAGCGTTGCTGATCATAAATCCGCATTACTCCGTAAACCCGGATCCCAAGTTCATCCAATCCATCAAGAGCCCGTTTCGGTGCCTTGCTTTCAAGATCTTCTTTTAATCCATTGGAGTTTAGCGGTTTGTAACCGTTTTCAGCCCTATCAGGACCAACGGAACGGGGAATCTCATTTCAGGGCCAGCTGACAATGCGGTAATTGCCACTGTATGATGATCTTCATCTGGGAGTGTGCGGTGGCATTGTATCGACGAGGTTAATAGTTGTCTGCTCCTCGTCCACAAAACAGGCAACGTGTCTCCTAGTTTGGGCATAACATTCTTCATGTTGCATCAACAGCCAACCACTCGGTCTCGGTTCCGGTGTCGGAATTTGCCTTGTACAGTTGTAGGAGTGAAGTAAATTGTGCTTGCAAGGAACGAATGGCTCTTTAGAAACCTATTGCGATCGAGAGAGGACTGCACATCACGTTAACTCCTCCATGACTTGGTGATGGCGACCGTTTAACAGCCACTTTCCTACAACGATGCCCCAAGAGCATTTTCAGTTGAGCCATGAACACTTGGATGAATTCTTCCTGGGCTCTCAGGTCTACCTGAGTATGATGCGGGATGAGAACGTAATTCATCCCTTTGGAAATTGGATTCGTCGGAGTCGCTGAATAGCCCCCTATCCTTGTCCTTCTGTCTGGACGGGTGTCGCAGAGCCTGGACCTTGGGGAAGAGATGCCACATTTGTCAATAGTCTGCAGCCAGAGGGATGAGCTTTACCGATTATGGTTTCCATGCCCACATCTAGTTGAGTCTGGACATTAAGGTCACCAAAGTTTGTGAAACTTTAATGTGGGGGACTGCGGGGTAATAACGATGTTGTCTTGGTGACCGACACTAGTCCCCCTCCCTCATAGTGTAAGTTCCTCATGGAGAAGCCGTGGGTTGCCGCTAGCTACCGTACCTTAAGTTCTAGATTCTAACCCTGGCCAAAAGCTATCGACAAAAGGGTTACCTAGTCAGGCGGTGGGGCATGATCTGTAAGGCAGAAGCTAACCTTATTTGAACTTTCAGCTCTCAGCATTCACCGGCTATATGGCGGTTTTGGAGATTTTTGTCCGAATACAGTTGTGATATTGATTGAACAAGGGACTGTGACGAGCTGACTTGAAGGTGCTTTAGCACTGCGCGGAGAGCACGAGCAGCTCAGCCAGCCACGAGGGCTCAGTATACCGAGGGACATCGAGACATGTCAGTCAGCCAGGAGAGCAAAGGTTCCCCTGGGCCGCGCGCTGCTCTTATATAAACAGGACTCCTCGAGGCCATGTCGGCGTTTGTGTCAGGCTCCCAACTGCGAGCAGAGACACCGTCAAGCTTGCAACCTACCTACCTTACCCACAACTGCGCCGCGGTATTCACCAAGTTCAAACATTCAGAGAGATCCCGTTATCTTTTCAGATTTTCTAAATTTTCACATTTTCCAAGCTCTCACTCCTCGCCATGGCGCTACCGTATCAGACCCCATTCGTGGACGGGTTTTGGAACCGGGAATGGCGTGTCAACGGCGTGTGGAACGACACGCTCAGAGAGGTGGCTCGCGCTGCTGGAGGACAGTGGCAGATTTCGCCCGAGGCATATCCGAACCCAGGAGATACTCAGGGACTGATGGCGGACCTGCTCGTGCAACAGATTGTCCCCGATCCCCTGCTTGCGGGTAGGTCCAACCTGTCAGTGCCAATCGTTCTGTACGAGGGCAAAGGAAGACCCGCGATCGGTGGCGCGGACTGGGTGGCGGTCCGGGAACAGCTCGAGCTGTGGTGCTACCGGCAGCACGCGAACAACCCAGATCCAATTTGGGTCATCGGCGTGATTGGCAACGGCATCAAGTTTTGGATGTACAGCAGCCGATCGATCCAGTACGACCACCCGGTCAACCCGACGAATAGCTGCTTGGTCCCGTTCGAGTGGAATCTTGCCGGAGGTGCGCCTGCTTGGAATTGGAACGCGCTGGGCAACACGGCCGACACTGGGGCTTCGTATGGATATGCTAGGGCTGAAATCGCGCTTATGCTTCAATTCATCTTTGCCCACCCCCTAGCCGCAGGTATGGCTCCTCCAGCTGCCGGGCTGGCGTGGTGATTTGAAGTCTTTCAGGGATGAACCAGGACAGGGATGCAGATCACAAGTCATAGGGACCTTCAATTGGCATGTAAATAGCATTTATCCTAGAAGAACCAGCAACGCCTACAATAATACCTATCCAATAACGGGAGCCAGCCCCTCCTTAACCCCAATCTACCAGCGACTATAGTCTATCCCATCTATGCCCCAACGTCCATCCACCACTGTGTACTGTTCTACCCTAGACGTTCTCACGGTATCATCCGCAACAAACACCGTTCCCCTTATTAGCGCTTAGCAGGCGGAGCAGCCTTCTTGATAACAGCAAAAGACTTGGGCGCAATCTTCGCAGTAGGCTTCTTGAACCCACCAGCAGGAGCCTGGGGAAGAGGGCGCTTAGCCAAGACCTTGGGGTCCGGGACGCCAGAGATCTTGTAAGACCTGACCTCGGTGGCACCGGCGGTCTTCTTGGCGGCTCCCTTCTTGACGATGCGGCCAGATTGGGTCTTGGCGGCCTTGCTCTTGGAGATGGGCCTGCCCGAGTTGGTGTAGGCGACGTCCTTGCGCTTCAACTTGCGCTTGGAGCTGACAGTTGTGGTCTCTGAAAGGGGGAGGTTAGCTTCCCGATCGACAGAGTTAGGAACCTAGGGTGAATTTTCACTGACCTCCCTCGAGCCAAGTCTTGTGCCGGGCGGCATCATAGCGGTAGCGAGACACGACGGTGCCGTACTCGTACTGGTTCGAGGTCGCTGACCTGGTGCACTGGAGGTAGTTCCGGTGGTGTTGGATGGCGAAATCGCCTCCCATCTTGGACTCGCAGGTGTCGGTTGCCGCAACGGTGATACGATGAGCGTGGAGAGGCCGGTTCGGATCACTTGGCTTGGCGTAGACCTAAAGTTGAGATCAACATGTTAGATGACAGGCATGACAATGGGGGGGGGTGGGGAAATAATGCTTGCCTCAGCATCACCGTCCCTTGGGGTTGGGTCATCTGTGTAGTAGTAGCCGACCTCACCATCTGCGTTTAGCAGTGTTAGCTTCTCTCATTATCTAGGAAGATATTCAGGGAAGAACTTGTGGTCTTACAAGCCTGAGCGAGGTCTTCCCATCTCTGGGGGGTGATGGAGCGATCATAGACTCCAACAGCATAGGCGAAGCAGTTGGGGAAAGTTGTCTGCGTGCCGGGAATGATATTGTAGGCACCCGGAGCTGCGGCAGCGTTGGCAAAACGGGTGATGAACCAGTTGTGGAACACCTGCTCGGGGGTCAGATTGGCGGCCATTTTGGGAATTGATGATTATGATAAAAGGACAAGTTATAGGTGGGTAGGTAGCAAAGTAATTGTGGTAATTGGTTGAATGTTGAATGAATTGATGATGATCTGGTAGAATAGGGAGTCCAAAAACGACGGCAGAGTTTGTTGAACTTATAGTATCCTGGCTTGCTGAAATTTACCTTGAGTACATCTCGGAATAGAAACATCCTCGATGAATTGAAGCTAGTGCTCATTGTTTTGTTTCAAGCTGCATCGTGACCAGGACCCCTTTGCAGGGCTCTCAAGCTGGCCTTCACAAATCGCCATATTAACGGCGGGCGTTGGTGGTGGTGAGGCCATATTAGCAGCTGCCATGCCACCGGAATAGGCCGACAAGGTCGGACTACGATAGGTGCTTCTGTCTAGACCGAGCTCGCTGTATTATTTTTGCCCCCGAAACATTGAGGCGCTCGTAGGATCGGGCGGACGGCCAGGTGATGGGATGGCAGTTGGAGGACCAACTTTAGGGTGCGCCACGAGCTCATGGGTTCCACCTAATAAGCTTCTAGAACGTCGTCTGATGTCTGTTAATAGACTGTTATCTCAGTACCCATTAAGCACGTTAATGTCAGCGGCGCGCCGGCGAAGCCATGCCCTCGCCGCTCTGGACGTCTCCAAATCCCCAGAACCAGCGAGTCTATATAAGGTAAACTTGCCAATCGCTAGCGAAGACACTCGTCTGTGCCGCCGCAGGGGGGTGGCCCAGGGAGATTTGGTAGCTCGAATCCTTGTTGGCGATGAGTAAAGCCAGCCAACTCTTACACAGTAGCGTCAGGCAAAGCTGGCTGTGCCAAGAGAAGCATTCAGCCTGCGGGGTTGAAGCACGTGCCGCCCGACAGTCAACGACTGGTCAAGACAGTTTATTACTGTTCAACGCCCAAGCTCTGTTGGTTGTTTTGTGTGGTCACCATATCGATTCCCACTTCGATCTCATACCATCTCTATTTCCACTTCGGCATTTCCTTCAAATCATATACAATGGGTTACTTTGACGAATATCTCCTCGATTCACGATTCAAGTCAAGTTTCGACAGTTGGAATCCCGTCGCTGGCTACTATCACAATGTCATTGATTGGGACCAACGGCGCACCATTACGGTTTGCACATCTGGGAAGAAAGATGAAGAGTTCATTTTCGAGGCCCTGGTAGAGCTCATCGATGACCTCCCAGCAGACGTTGTCAAGATCAAGGTCTCGGATGACTTCGAACTCCTGTCTTCCTCCACAGCTGTTGACGACGACAACACCATCGTTCCCTTCTACCCTTCACCAAACGACCTCCCACCACATATTCCAAAGGTTCGACGCTCAGAACTCACCGAGGTTGAACGACTTGGAGTTCAGGCTGACCACGTCACGTATGAACCCTCGCCGGGCGAGACGAAGCATGTGGTTTTCAAGTACTACATCAACGAAGGAAACATTGCCATGTTTTGGCACGAACTGAACTGCACGCTGAGAATTCCGTCACATCCAAACATCGTTCCCATCGACCGCATCGTCATTGAGTCAGCATCACCTGATGGGCCTGAAAAGGTTGTGGGATTCACGACTCCTTTTATTTCCGGGGGTACCATCCTGGACAATGTCGGTCGTGTCTTTGAGTTGAAGCATCTTAAGCAGCTCATCACAGTACGTTCCCCTATTAAATGCTCAAACCCTGTTACTGACTACCTATTATTGCTAGACCATCGACTACCTCAACCTCAAACTCGGCATCGTCCACGGCGACATCACCACCTGGAACCTCCTCATCGACCCAGAAACAGACGACCTGAAAATCTTTGACTTCAACATGGGCGCCAAGCTCGGCTGGGAAGGCGACAAGGACCACCTAGACACCTTCGGCTACGATGAAGACCGCAACGACGTCAAGCTCGCCGTCTTCGCCGTGTATGAAATCATCACGCGCGATATTTCCTACCGCGAGGAAACCGACCTGGAAGATCTCGACATGGCCCAGGTGCTCGATCAAGAGGAGTGGGAGCAACATTCCGACGTGCAGCTCGAGGAGGGGGTGCCTGTCTCTGAGTATCGACGTGTGCTCACGGAGTGGGTCAGTTCTCGGAAAAAGACAGAGGGTGAAATCAGATTCTACAAGCAGGCGCCCGAGTTCATCGACTGGCCAGGGCTGCCCGAATTCCCACTTGTCGAATTTGTGGGGAGCGTGACGCGGAGGCCGTCGCAAATGCGATCGGAAATGATCAAGAGAGGCGAGCCGTTCATCAAGTGGCAGCGTCCCCCAACCGCGCAGCTCCCGCTTCCGGAGGGTCAACGCTTACTGGCTACCGGTGAGGTTGTTGCAGAGAAGTAGGCGCTTAAGTAGGACTGGGTGCCACTCAGAAGCAAGCATAGATATCAAAGACCTTTGAATAGAATACATGACGCAGTAAGCGACGATACAGTAGTAGTATACAAACCCCCCCCCCCTCATTCCATCACAGTCTTTTCACCGCCCCAGCGAGAGACTTCCCATCAACCGGACAGGCAAGTCCACAGTCTCCAAATCATCTGACAAGCCAAGCGTGTCCCTGAAAAACCCCGTCAGGTCATTTTGATCGACCGGTTGAAGGCTACCAACAACAGGACCCCAAGCCTGTCTCGCCACCGCAACAGGCGTCTCCTCCGAACCCTGACGAAAGCCCCAAATGGGCGGCACTGGTCGGCCTTGTGTCTCCAGTTGAGGCGTGTAAAGCAAGCCCGGATTGTCGTCAAACCAAGCACGCACCTTCCTGACATCAGCACCCTTCTGTCTGGAGATCCGCAGGTATATCTGCACAACAGTCTGCGTGAGCGACAGCCGGGGAGGCGCGTCCTCGTACATCAAAGCCTTGAGCATAGCGAGGGTGAACCCCAAGCTGGAGTCATCTGAGTGGATCACTCCGAAGTGACCAGCAAACAGCTTCCACGATGAGAATAATTGTCCGTCACTTTCGACTAGCGGCTTTGTGAGGGGTAGGAATGGGAGTGCCTTGCGTGGCTCGCCGCCGTCGAGGAGGGTGGAACATGCCGTCAGGAGCGAGGGGAGCGGGAGGATGGTTTCGCAAAGCGGCATGGTCATCCCGTTGGCGCATGCGAGGTCCAATTCCTTGACCAAATTTGTCGCTTTGACGTTGTTGGCCCATTTGTTCATGTCCCGTCGGTGGGCATCGTGAAGACGATCCAGAACCCACTCTGGCTTGTGTTCAGCCACGAAGAGGAACTCTGCACTCAGGACAGGTTCTTTGTGCTGGCGGTCAAAGATTCGCAACTCTCTGCTGGCACCCACGGTGTCACAGAGGAAATCTTCCCACGTAAATGGAGACATGGGAGGTTTCTTGAGATATATGGGATGAAGGAACGAAGTGGCTGCTTCAATGTCTTCGTAGCCGACGCTATCTTGAAGAGAGGACAGCCCTCCTTCCTCAGACCAGCCAGATGATGCCGAAAGGTAAATTGTCTCCGTCCTCGGCCTCATCAAGCGATTCCGCTGATCGAAGACCGGGAGATCAACTGTCAAACGTGGATTCAAAAGCCCCTTTTCATACAAGAAACGCAGCCGAAGGTTTGAGGCATCTATGTCCTGTTCACAAGCTTTTCCTGCCAACGGTACCATCCGCTCGTCCAGAATCATTCTCACGACCTTTGACGTGTTGGCCGTGACAGCCCCCAAAGACGCATAGAAGGTCCGATCTGCCGGATCGGAACACGATTCCGAGTCTAGCATTGCGATGGGGAGGTCTTGAGGGAGAGGGACGCCATCGATGTCGGGCAGGTAGATGACCTTTCCTTGTCCTTTCCACAACGGGAGTGCCCTTTCAAGGCTTCCGGAGACATGAGAAAGCAACCCGAGGGCATTGACATCCATCTCATGCCCAAGGGCTTCTGATGCCCAAGACCCTACGCGAGAGTGCCAGGCTCTGTCCCGCTTCTGGACAAACTTGTTCCAATCATTGCTGTTGGTCAACGCCCGCACCCGAGCTAGCATATCCTTTGTGCTAGCCTTTCGAAGTCCGTAGCCAAACAGGACTTGCTGATCTTTCCATTTATACTTCGAAGACAGATGGCCTGTCGTGTCATTGATGGCGGGAATAAGCGGGCTTCCATCCGAATCCAGCTGGTTTTCAGAGTATACCGACAGTTGAGAGATGCTCGAATAGTTCCCATTTTGATCGAGGAGCAAAGGAATGGATGATAGACAAGTTGCGATGAGGGCAGAAATGTATTTCTCTGTTGACCGTGGATCGGGTAGATATCGCATCCACGTGAACTCGAGTGATGGTATTGCTGATATCCCATAGAGGCAATCGGCGATGGTGCGTGCCAGAGGCTCATTCAATCGATGCTCCTCAGAGAGTGAGGTATGGCCGCCGTCTACATGAAGAAGAAACTAAAAGAACACCTAGTTGTGAGTGAAAGTGGCTCGTCAAAGTTCATCACAATTAAGAAACACACCTTGTACGGCCATGGTTCGGTGGCCATGAAACAAAACAGATCTTGAGCCTCAACCAGCGGGCTTCCGAGCTGATCGACGGGAAAAGCAATCATGACACGATCTTCTCCCGTCCACTTTGTGTCCCCTTCAAGGCAGTGAAAGCGATGGACGTGCGTCCATTTCGAGGAGCGTGAGGCAGTAACCGTCTCGAGAATAACCAAATCATCACGAGATTTTGTTTTGGCTTCCCTTGCCCACTGTCGAATGCCCAAATCGTCGAAGATGGCCACATCGTAGGACTCGATATTGTAGAGAAATAGCAACCCTCTCGGGTCCAGCATGCGAAGAACCTCATTGACGCATATCTTTTCGACATCCTTGATGCGCTGGACGCTTGAAAAGGGTTGAAATATGTCTGAGGCGTCGTCGGCATTTGACTGGACGTGAAGCCCATCTTTGCGCATGTGGAGAGAGATGTGCGGAGCCTGGCCGGCTTTGGCAGCGACTGAGTACGACTTCTGGTCAAGCTGGCGAAACAGCGCGGTTATCCCGTTCATGTCGAATACAATGGGTGCCATGGTGCTTGTTTGGCACTAGGTGCTGAGTTGCAATACCGCCGTAATTGGAGTCGAAATCGAAATGTATTGTGAGACGAGGAAGTGACTGAAAAGTGAAATGAATTGGTGAAGGTGAAGCCCAGCAAACAGCCGGCGCGATTTGCGACATAAACAAAACCCTGGGCCAACCCAAACGAGGGTGGCTATTCATAACGGACTAGCGTCCTACAGTCTGGTCTACGCATAACGATCAGGTCGGTGCGGGGGATCCTATCGTTATATGCCAAATATCGCTAATACCAACACCTCCTTTTCCGGGCTTGGCAGGTGGCACGGGCCTTTTTACTACCAAAGTGGGCTAAAAAAGTAAGAAAAAGCTACCCAAAATAGCCCAGCCTTACATTTATATAGCGATATATATGGGGGCTTGGCACTGAAATTTAACGATTATCTGAATGCTCAAAATATCGCTCTAGCCATATATTAAACCACCGTTTGGCAGATTGTATCGTTATTTGTAAAATATCGCTATACCTCGTATCGTTGTGGGTAGACCAGACTGTATCCATAACGGCCCAATTGACCAAGGGGTGTTTGTGTATAGCTAACCCCGCATTTAATATGGGAAAATCGTTATTTTTAATATTAACCATCTCTTACGCGTATCTCTCTCACTAGGTACCTTTAAATGGTATAATGGGACAGGGCACTCGAGTCATTGCGCGACCACAAAACTGCTTTACCTTAGCTATGGGCTTGAAACTTCTATTTTGGTGATGGGTTGTAACGCTACTACTCGCTTTCATGTCAGCATGTTTACATTGGATCAGCTGGTAGTTCCAGACAGAGATACGCCATATCTCTCCCCCTTTACAGAAACCACGAGACAAGTTCAGGCTCTGGTTCAAAGAAAGGCTCCTGTTGACGGGACCAACAACATCTACCGGTTGATCGCAACCTGTGATGAAATCCTTTTTGCAAGCGAAGAAGACTTTGCAACATCTCCTGCCCTGCCTCATATTTGGGACCCCATTTACAAGACTTGTGCCCACCAACATTGGAAACATGGTACTGGAGCCGCCACGATTTGCGCATGAGGTTAGGCTTTGTGCCCAAGCTTCTTTGGCAGGTATCATGGAACCTGGAAAAGTTGCACGAAGAGACGCAGGCCTGGCTACGTGCCCCACTACATGACCGGGGAGGACGATAACGCTGGATTCATGGCCCAGTGATTTACTTTCAGTCTATAGATGCTCCCTCGCCAACAATGTAACATGTCGTCAAGACTCGGTATATGTGGATTCTGGGACTATGGAGAAGGTGATAATTTGTTAAGTGGACTTGGACATGGGGCTTCTGATGATGGAGACACAATCAGGAGAGAAAACCTGATGCCAATGATCAGGTCGTGGAAGATCATCATGGGGGTTTGAATAGCAGCCCAAGTATGGATGCCGTGCGGTAGAGCCTCATCGCAGTGCTTCCAAGGGATGGGTAACGATTTTGAAGATCAACGAACTTCAGACATTGCTCTTCTCATGAATAGCCCTATGTAAAGTGTATTGTCCTACAACCAAACATGTTTAGAACAACCGTTGAAAGTCTAAGAATCATGGCGAATATATACCAAGAAGTGAATTTTCCATGCCCAACCCAACACTTCCACAATGACACTCCGTCTCAACAAGTCTCTGCACCTCGCACCCCCTTACAAGCACTGCGAATACCACTGGTTGCTCGCGGTGCAAGTGCTCCCCGACTCACAAGTGGTGCACCCCGTGAACCCCTGCCCACCACACTGCGCATACTTCGCAGCCGTGCACCCACCCGGCGCCGAGCTAGGAGTCGGGTTCGGGTTCTGCGCCGCACTGCTCGTCGGCTGAGGTTGAGGCTGGCTGCCACCTGCCGGAGGAGTAAAGGCCGGGAACCGGGAGTCATCGTCCCGCTTGCACCCACTCCTGGCAGTCAACTCAGCCGGGCACTGGACCTGTCTGAAAGTGAACGACGGGTTGTCCGCGTTCTTGAACCAGTCGAACCTCCAGTTGCACCCGGGCTTGAGGGCGTCGGGGAAGGAGGCGCACTGGCTGCGGTCGGAGATACCGCCATAGGTGGCACCAGGGAGGCCGCCAAATTGGGGCTTGCAGCCGTCGAAGAGCCCAACGCCGCCGCCGGGGATGTTGAGGTCGAAGTGGTTGCTTCCGAGGTCGCCGCCGGTGGAGGTGGACTGGACGACCATCTTCTTGCCGGCGACAGGGCCGTCGGTGAAGGTGAGTCTGCGGGGTGTTAGTGGGCGGGGCAAAAGCTGAGGGAGGGGTGAAGGCTTACTCGTAACAGGCGCAGCACCAAGAGGCTTCGGATCCTCCGCTCAGAGCAGTGGCGGCGAAACCATAAGAGAGGTTATCGTTGATGGCCCAAGCACTGTGGTCAGCGCAGGAGTAGGCAGAGCCACCATTGCAGCCAGAGGCAACGCCAGAGTCGGAGATGCGCTGGAAGTTGGCGTCACAGGAAAAGACGGGTCTGTTGACCGCCGCCTTACCGGGCCAAGCACATGATGGCTTGCAGCAGTCCCAGTATCTGGTAGACTTGCCGGACCCGGAGGCACCCTGAGCCTGAGCGGCAAGAGGGAGGACGGCGAGGAGAGAAGTCTGGAGAACAGCGGAGGAACGCATCTTGGCTACTGGTCAAAGTGAATAGCAGAAGGCTGGTGGTGACGAGAGAGAAACAACCAGAATACCGGGCAGGAGGGCCATCTTGATATACTTGCCCACAGCCTCCCCCCGGTCTTGGGTTATAGAACTCAGGACCAAGTGTTACCCCCGGTAACCCATGTCACGGCAAGGTTCTCAACGGTAGATTGGACGAGCCATCCGATCGACGGGAACAGGCGAGCCTGTGTCACCGAGTAAACATCACGGAGCAGGGCTCCATGAGGTAGTCTCCCCACATCTCGGGTTGAGGTTTCAAGGCCAAGTCAGTGCCGAGCCGCCTCCCAGTTTGAGTGAAACGGTGGCGCTCCGCATTCCCGGAACTTGGGCCGTGAGCAAGCCGGGAAGGGCATAGCGGACGGTGGGCGATGTAACCCTGCGGGTTAGTGCTCCACGCAGTCGGAATGCCGGGAACGATTTCCTTTGCGATGTGTAGGCCGCCGCACAACGACTTCTTTTCCAACGAGTAGAGACAACGTCTTGGTCTCCGACATGATGTAATGCGTTGAGTGCAGATGGCGGGCATTCCGGGTGCAAATCTGCGTGCCAAGATCTTGGTGGCTAAGGTAATCAACAATCTTAGCATACTGTCTTGTAGATATTGTGAGTGAAGGTGAACGGAATGCCGCTGACAAAGTCCTGAACTTCCACAAATGGTTGCAGTTGAACAATTGCCAGTGGGCTTCCCGATTGGCAAGCTATCCATTCCATGCTCCGAGTTTGTGTTCCAGCGTACCACACCTGGCAGAATGTTTCTTTTGACGGTAGGACTTGATCAAGCCGACGAAGCTCTGTGACACAGTAGAATGTCCCCAGATGCGCGTGCGTGTCGAGACATCAAGTCGGGAAGGCCCTGATGTGCAACAGTGGCTCAAAAGGGACTGCTCGGGTTTGAGCTTGGGCTACGATTGTTGGTGAGACAGATGGTAGTCAGGCACCTTAAAAGTCAGGATAAATAGGGGGCAATGTCATTTCGGATATGTCGCGAGTGGCATCAGACTGTATTGACAAGGACCTTGTGCATGGCAATGCCGGGAAGCCAGCGGTGAACATAAGAGGCTCTTGGTCAGATAAGAAGATGAAGAGAGTCGGTTGTATTTGGCGGGGCGAGAGAAGAAGAAGGCGATAAGATAAGCAAAGGTTAAGCCGAAGAAACGCGCTTAAAAATTCGAAGTGAGCTCAACGCGTCGAAGCTCGTGTGGCTCTTGCTTGGTGGGGCAAAGGTCACGGCGCGGGGTCACGTGGGGCACAGACAGCTTTTTGGGTGGCCCCTGCACAGTGGCCCAACCGGGATTAGCGGTGTGCCTGCCGCGCTTTCAGCCTCCTGGCCAGCAGAAATTCCACCGGGGAAGGCGAGGACGTCCAGCAACAAACCATCACCAGTCGCCCCCCCAGTCCAGCGATTCCACCATCGCGACTTTCCCTTCTTTTTCGAGCCCACCCATTAAACACTCCTTTCCGCTGCCAGGAGATCTCATTTATTGACTTACGAATACTCTTCTTTTGATGCGCCGAGGGCTTTGCGCTCCTCCCAGTTGATGCGCGCCCGCCGCTTTTGTGGCCATTTCTAATTCTTAGGTTGCTGGGTCTCTGTTCCATCAGCACCAATCTCGGAGCTTCCCCGGCCACCACGGCCACTGGACGCCACTAGGCTTCTTTACGTCCATCCACCCGGTCCCTTCATCTCTACATAGCGACTCGACCTGGTAGCTGGCTGCTGTGTATCTCTCAATCAATCACCAACCACCCTCCCGCGACCACATCCATCGCCCACCATGGCTGACTACGCGACCCAGAGTCAGTCATATGGCGGCTACGGCGACGAGTTTGACGACGACAACAACTACGAGAATGGCGACGAGCTGGGCGCTGATCAGGACGACACCCAGATCACACCCGAGGACTGCTGGGACGTCATCTCGGCCTACTTCGATATGAAGGGCCTCGTGTCGCAACAGATCGATTCTTTTGACGAGTTCACTAGCAGTACCATCCAGTCTCTTGTCGACGAGTATGCCGATCTCACTCTCGACCATCCGAATCCCGGTGACGACCAGGGCCGAGACATCGCCCTGCGAAGATACGACATCCATTTCGGCAACGTCATGATCTCAAAGCCCACCCTCACCGAAATCTCAGGCGAGACAACCAGTCTCCTGCCTTACGAGTGCCGCGATCGTAATCTCACATACTCTGCTCCCATGTACTGCAAAGTTTCGAAGCGCGCCCGTGTTGCCATCAACGAGCCTATTCCACTTAACGAGCTGGACGACGAGCAACACGAGCTTATGCGGGAGACGGGCGAGCACCCAATGACGATTAGATGGGAGGAGGAAGAGAGCGACATGCCGGGAGAAGGGTCCAAGGGCGACAACGACAGGGGCGATCTCATTTTCCTGGGCAAGCTTCCCGTCATGGTCAAGTCGCAGATCTGCCACTTGTACGGCGAGGACGACGAGTCGCTCTTTGTGCTCAACGAGTGCCCCTACGACCAGGGTGGTTACTTCATCATCAACGGTTCCGAGAAGGTCTTGATCGCCCAGGAACGTTCGGCGGCCAACATTGTTCAGGTTTTCAAGAAGCCGCCTGGAGGCAGTGTCTCCTACCAGGCCGAGATCAGGAGCGCTCTCGAAAAGGGCTCTCGTCTCATTTCGTCGCTGCAAATGAAGCTGCACACCAAGGCGTCCAACGAGAAGGGAAGACTGGCCAACACTGTCAGCGTTACTCTCCCCTACGTCCGTGAGGATGTCTCTCTCGCCATCGTCTTCCGTGCTCTCGGCATCGTTTCCGACGAGGATATCCTGAACCACATTTGCTACGATCGCAAGGACACACAGATGCTGGAGGCGTTGCGGCCCTGCATTGAGGAGGCTTTCTGCATCCAGGACCGAGAAATCGCCCTGGACTTTATCGGCAAGCGTGGCAACGGCAACATGGGCCAGAACCGCATGAACCGCATAAGGGCGGCCAAGGATCTGCTGCAGAAGGAGATGCTGCCCCATATCTCTCAAACAGAAGGTTGTGAAACTAGGAAGGCCTTCTTCTTGGGCTACATGGTCAACAAGCTTCTCCAGTGCGCCCTCGGTCGCAGGGACACTGACGACCGTGATCACTTTGGCAAGAAGAGACTGGATCTGGCTGGTCCGCTTTTGGCCAAGCTCTTCCGTGGCGTTGTTCGTCGCATGACGCAAGACCTGATGGGGTACATGAAGCGTTGCCTCGATACAAACAAGCATTTCACCCTCGCTCTCGGCATCAAGGCCAACACCTTGACCAACGCGCTCAAGTACTCGCTGGCCACGGGCAACTGGGGTGACCAGAAGAAGGCCATGAGCTCCACGGCAGGTGTGTCGCAGGTGTTGAACCGTTACACTTTTGCCTCCACACTGTCCCATTTGAGGCGCACCAACACGCCCATCGGACGTGATGGCAAGCTTGCCAAACCCAGACAGCTTCACAACACCCATTGGGGGTTGGTCTGCCCAGCCGAAACGCCCGAGGGACAGGCTTGCGGTCTGGTCAAGAATTTGTCTCTGATGTGCTACGTCAGTGTGGGTACTCCCGCCGACCCAATCGTCGACTTCATGACGGCCCGAGGCATGGATGTGCTGGAGGAGTACGAGCCGCTTCGTGCGCCCAACGCGACCAAGGTGTTTGTGAACGGTACATGGGTGGGTGTCCACAACGACCCCAAGCAGCTCGTCACACTGGTACAAGACCTTAGGCGGAAGAACGTCATCAGTTTCGAAGTATCGCTTGTCCGCGACATTCGTGAGCGAGAGTTCAAGATCTTCTCGGATGCCGGGCGTGTCATGAGACCCCTCTTCACCGTTGAGCAAGAGGAGAAGGGCAACCATGGGGTAGAAAAGGGGCAGCTTATTCTCAACAAGGAGCACATTGCCAGGCTCCAAAGGGATAAGGAACTCGGCAAGTACCACCCGGATTACTGGGGATGGCAAGGTCTCCTCAAGTCAGGAGCTATTGAATACCTGGACGCCGAGGAGGAGGAAACCACCATGATTTGCATGACGCCTCAAGATCTGGATGATTTCCGCCTGTCCAAGCTGGGATTCCAGATCGAATCCAATTCTGGCGTTGGCAACAACAGAATCCGAACCAAGATCAACAAGACGACACACATGTACACGCATTGCGAAATCCACCCCGCCATGCTTCTTGGTATTTGCGCCAGCATCATTCCCTTCCCCGATCACAACCAGTCGCCCCGTAACACATACCAGTCTGCCATGGGTAAGCAGGCCATGGGCTTCTTCCTTACCAACTACTCCCGCCGCATGGATACCATGGCCAATATTCTGTACTATCCCCAAAAGCCATTGGCCACCACGCGGTCCATGGAGTTCCTCAAGTTCCGAGAGTTGCCTGCCGGTCAGAATGCCATCGTGGCCATTCTCTGCTACTCTGGTTACAACCAGGAAGATTCCGTCGTCATGAACCAGAGCAGTATTGACCGCGGCATCTTCCGCAGTCTGTTCTTCCGTTCCTACACGGACTGCGAGAAGCGGGTGGGCATCAACATTGTGGAGATGTTTGAGAAGCCAACCCGTGGTGACACGCTGAGGCTGAAGCATGGGACGTACGACAAGCTGGATGCTGACGGGATTATTGCTCCTGGTATCCGTGTGTCGGGCGAAGACATCATCATAGGAAAGACGTCGCCCATCAATCCTGACAATGCTGAGCTCGGTCAGCGGCAAGTGCAGCATGTCAAGCGTGATGCGTCTACGCCCCTCCGCAGCACCGAGAGCGGTATTGTGGATCAGGTCGTGCTCACCACCAACCAGGACGGCATGCGCTACGTCAAGGTCAGGGTGCGGACAACCAAGATTCCTCAGATTGGTGACAAGTTTGCGTCTCGTCACGGTCAAAAGGGCACCATCGGTCTCACATACCGGATGGAGGACATGCCTTTTACGGCCGAAGGCATCACCCCCGACATCATCATCAACCCCCACGCCATTCCCTCTCGTATGACTATTGCTCATTTGGTCGAGTGCCTGCTCTCCAAGGTAGCCACGCTCAAGGGTCTGGAAGGCGACGCCACCCCTTTTACGGACGTGACGGTCGACTCGGTTTCTGACCTGCTCCGCGACCAAGGGTACCAGTCTCGTGGCTTTGAGATTCTGTACCACGGTCACACTGGACGCAAGCTCCGGGCCCAGTGCTTCTTTGGTCCCACGTACTACCAGCGTCTGAGGCACATGGTGGACGACAAGATCCACGCGCGTGCCCGTGGGCCGGTGCAGATCATGACCCGGCAGCCGGTCGAGGGTCGTGCGAGAGACGGCGGCCTCCGTTTCGGAGAAATGGAACGTGACTGTATGATTGCTCATGGCGCCGCGTCGTTCTTGAAGGAGCGTCTGTTTGAGGTGTCTGATGCCTATCGCGTGCACATTTGCGAGATTTGCGGGTTGATGACGCCCATTGCGTAGGTCACATTCTCTCTTTTTTCTCATCTCCATCAGATACTAACAATGTATTTTCCAGGAACCTCACCAAGCAATCTTTCGAATGCCGGCCCTGCAAGAACAAGACCAAGATTGCGCAGGTGCACATGCCGTATGCGGCCAAGCTGCTGTTCCAGGAGCTCATGTCCATGGGCATTGCCTCGCGCATGTTTACCAGTAGGTCTGGTATTTCGGTTCGCTAGAGTCGGACACGTTGATTGTGTCTCTTTTGGCAAGGGCTGCGAGCACCATACCCAGCAAGCAAGCCAGCCGTGAACGAGGAGCGATAAAAATAAAATTCACAGGCATCAATATGGGCAAGGGGACGTTTTGGCGTTTTGACAGACTTTGTGGGTTTTTGTAATTTAAAAGTAGCCGGCTAGGGATGGACATTATCTTGATTTTTCTCAGTCGGCTGCGTTTGTGGGTGCCAAGTGGGCTTTGGTTAGGAGTCGGCACCTTTTTTGCGTTGACAGAAAGCGAGAATGAAAGGGGGGACTTTTTTTTTCTTGTCTTTTCTTGGTCGTTGTTTCCTGCTGTAGATACAAGTACAAACAATGGTACGTAGATGTGAGAAGTGTAATGATACATATTTATACATGAAGCCCTGGGTATCTCTCTCTCTCTCTCTCCTCTTGTCATGTTGTTGTGAATGCTACCTGACTGGCACATTCAACCCCCCTCGTTTTGACAGTGCCGGGTCCATCTCCCCTGTTGTGTCCCTGACGCTCTGGTCTTTCTTGTACTCGGCCTCGAGGGCGCGCTGCATGTCGAAGTCGGCTTGTCGCTCGCGTTTTATGCGTTGTTGTTCCATGTCGCGGATTACGCCTTGGTGCATGGCCTTGTAAAAGTTAGCAAGTTTATGCTGGCCATCAAGGTAGATAGAGATGAGGGGATGGGACGAACCTCTTGCTCGGCTTTTTGCTGGTAGTGCACAAAGACTACTGTGCCGAGGGCGAAGAGGGAGGTGCCCAAGAGGGTGAGTTTCGAGGCTTGTGACATTTTTTTGGTCGGTTTTTTTTTTGTTTGGAATGGATTGGGTTGGGAGGTTTTATTTCCAATCGATTTGTCAATTGCATGGCGATTGACACATGGGATGATGATGATGATGGCCGTTGGTACCTATTCTGCCGGTTGTGACCGCCTGTTTGTGTTCATTGCCCGGCAGGCAAAAGTACGTCAGCGGCAGGTAGACAGACCCCGGACCCCTGCTGCTGATGCGCTTGTGCCTGCGGGGGGGGAGGAGCTGTGGCACCTTGGGGGAGCTGTTGGTTGCGACAACTCCAACATCGAAACTCGACATTGAATCCATCCAACCTGCGATTATCAACACTCACCCATTTTACGATAGATAGCTAGCACGACTAGCCTAGCTTTGTTACCGATTTCTCTTTCCAACCCCAAGAAAGCTACAGATCCAACAAGCACAATGGTGCGCCTCCTCGTCCGCCGTCGCATCACCACCCATTGCTAACGAGTCTCTATCTACAGTCCGCCCAAAACTCGGCCGGGATCCAAACCCTCCTCGACGTTTGTCGCCCCTTCTCCCGCATCTATCAGCAAGCATGATGGTTGACAAAAACAACAGGCAGAGAGAGACGCCAGCAAGATTGTGCAAAAGGGTATGCACGCCCCCCCTCCTTCTCCCACCCCCTCCAGTCATGACCAAAGCTAACAAACCAATCTCCAGCTCGCGAGTGTACGTCCCCCTCCTCCACCTCTCCCACCGCGATCAACCCCCCCCGACGAACAAATCATTAACACCAGGAAACAGACCGCACCAAGCGCGTCCGCGAAGCCCGCGACGAGGCCAAGAAGGAGATCGAGGCCTACCGCGCCAAGAAGGAGGAGGAGTACAAGAAGTTTGAGGCCGAGGTTCGTCACCCTGGAAAATATGGCGAGATGGAGGGTACTGACGGTGGAAAAAAGCACACCCAAGGCAACAAGGCCGCCGAGGAGGAAGCCAACAAGGAGGCCGACGCGCAGATCGCGAAGATCAGGGAGGCGGGCAAGAAGAACCAGGACAAGGTTGTGGCTGATTTGCTCGAGGCGGTGTTTAACCCCAGGCCGGAGCCTATTTCTGCTTGAGGGGTGTGGTCATGATAGTGATGGTGTGAGGGGAGAGGGTAGCAGTGGAAGCATGGATAACATTTGGTGTTGACAGAAGGGTAGACGAGAAGCAGTGTATTATTTTGCGGGCAGTCGGTCACCTAGGATTCACATAATCATTTCTTTTTGCGCTCATTCTCCGTCTCTCTTATAGCCCCGCGGCATTGCGATTACTTATTACAACTACACCAGAAATTGGACCAACGTGCTCAGCATCTCCTTCGTCTCCCTCCCCTCCTCACCCGCCTCGTCCACCCCGTCGATCTGCTCCTGTATCGTTTTTCTGAGTACCCCAAAATCTTCATCACGATCCGCCAGCAACTCCTTGACCTTGTTGCGTGCACCGTCATCCTCGGCAATCAACCACGCCAACACCACATCTATCGTCTGCAGGCAAAACAACCCAGCATCTAACCTCCTGGAGAAAAACTCATCCTCCATCTCCTCTTGCTCCTCCCTATCCATCGTCTTCTTCTCTTCTTCAATAGACCGCTCAATAATCTCCAGCCTGGCGGCGTACTCCCTCCTCAACTGCACCAGCCTCCCCAGCTTCTCGTACCCCTTCTCCACAAACTTTGCCAGCGTCCGTATCCTTTCGGCCGAATCCGGCGGCAAGAACCGCAGCATGGAAGCAAAGATCCCCACCAAGTGCTCCGTCGTAGGCCCGACAGAGGTTTTATTCTTCATAAACATGGTGAATATCGTCTTTAACCCCCCCTCGGTGACGATTTTGGCTGCCACTTCAGGAGAGAAAGCACACGCGTGATCCAGCAGTCGCAACGAACTCGGCTTGGTGATTTTTGGCCCGCCGTTTTTAAGCATGATCAGGCAGAGCTCGACCCCTTCGGCTTCGATAAAGGATGTTTTTCCTGGTGAAGAGGAGACAAGGCTGGAGAGACACTCGAAGCTGTTCCGGATGAACTCGACCGTGTACGAAGACGAGGTCTTGTCCGGGTCGCGTTTTCGGTAGGGGGCGATTTGCTGCAGGAGGAGGTCCACCGCGTTGAGGGCGACGAGGGCGGTTCGGTTGGGGAGGGAGGAAGAGACCAGGATGGCGAGGATCTCGGCCGAGTATTGCTTGTTTTGGGAGGTTTCTTTCTCCTGGGTGGAGATGCGGCTGAGGAGGTACTGGACCAGTGACGTGTCGGCGCCGAGTTTGTCGCAGTGGGCGGGGGAGCTGCAGAGGTTTTCGAGGAGGGAGAGGGCGTGGTAGATGCCTTCGCGGTCCGAGTCGTTGGTTTCGTCTAGCCGGGAGAAGTTGGATGTTAGGAGACCTAGCAGGTCGGCGTCGAGGCAGGCGTTGACGAGGGCGGCCCAGTCGGGTTCCGAGGCGGAGACGTCTTGGTCTGTGAGCTCGGAGAGGATCTCCACCGCGCCGATGGCGATGTCGGTGTTTTCGTGGGCGAGCAGCGAGACAAGACTGGCGGCGCTGCCGAGCTGGGCGAAGAGTGGGTAGAGGTCTGGGTGGTCGGAGAGGATGGAGAGGGACTTGATCGCGGAGTCGAGGTCGGCTTCCGAGTCGATGAATTTGCTGGGGTCTGTCTCGAATTTGGCGCGTAACTCGGCATTGCGGGATATTTTCTTCTCGAAAGCCAAGGCTGTTTTCTTGAGCCAGGAGGCGTCGATGGTTTCGGGGGCTGCGTCGATGACGGTGGATTGCTGGTTCGAGTCCATGAAATCAAGGACTTCTTTTTCTGTTTCTGTTATCCCGCCGCCAAAGAAGCGGCCTTCTTCATCGTCGCCGTCATCATCCTCCGGTGGCGCAGATGGGCCGTAGTCGCCATCGTCGTCTTCTGGTGGGGGAGCTGGACCAGCTTCGAGATCATCGTCTTCTTCTATGTGAGCGTGTCGGGAGCCATTGGTGGCAAGTTTGGCTGCTTTGTAGACTTCAGCTGGGGGAAGATCTAGCTTCCGTTTGCTGGGCATGATGAGGAGGCTGTTGAGGGGCGAATTGGATGATTGATGTAGCTATTTCGCCAGATGATGCTTGAGAACCTTGAAGGCTTAGGTGATGATGGCCGCTGGAACGTGTTGCGCCGGCAAAACTTCGCCCGATTGATAAGAAAGTCAACCGCGCCTCCAACGGCTTGGCGCACGCCGTTTGCGCTACGGCGATGCGCACTGTGTTCCATGACGTGGGTGACTGCCAAGGACCAGCACAGTGTTCATCCCACCCCTGACTCACGGTTCACCAAGCCCAACGTCTCACCTTAAGGTAGGTACACCACAGACATTAAAAGATATTTTACAAAAGTCCTATTTTCACTCCTAATTGCTTTCATCTAACTTTTTACTCTGGCAACCTAAAATCATAATATCCCCCCTACAACTCCCATTCACCTCGACTACTTGATCAAAATGCCACCAACCATCATCCTAGTCCGGCACGCCCAGGCCCTTCACAATGTTGACAATAAGTCCCCCCCCTCTGTCCCCATTTATTTCTACAAAGCCAAGTCAAGCTAACAAGTCCTCCCAGCAACACAAGACTACACCATCCCCGACCCCGAACTCTCCGCCCTAGGCCGCTCCCAATGCAACTCCCTCAGAGAAAACCTCGTCCCCAAAATCACCGGCCCCAACCCCGAGCTCGAAGTCGGCCTCATCATCGTGAGCCCCATGCGCAGAACCATCGAGACGGCCCTCTTAGCCTTTGGGGACCTGGGTATTCCCTTTGAAGCTCATGCCGGGTGGCAAGGTACTTTTACCCCCCCCCCTTCATGAATAATCTTTCGAAACTATGACTAACAAAACAAAAAGAAAACTCCATCCAACCTTGCGACACCGGCAGTCCCATCCCGGCCTTGAGAAAAGAATTCCCCCAGGTCAACTTTGACCACGTCGATCCAGTCTACCCTGACAAGACCTCCCCTGCTGGCAAAAAGTATTTCAACAGCAAACAAGCCATCCTGGCCCGAGGGCAGGAAGTTCTGAGGGACTTGAAACGGAGGAAGGAAAAGGCGATCATTGTGGTGTCGCATTCGGGGTTTTTGCGAGCGGGCGTTACGGGGAGGTGGTACATGAATGCCGATTACAGGGTGTTTGATTTTGTGGACGAAAAAGAGGAAGGGGAAGGGGAGAGGGTCAAGATCAGGGAGAGGGAGTGGACCATCAAGGAAGGGGGGTTAGGGTGGAGTTTTGAGGAGGCGGTGGAGTTGGGGGATGGGTTGCCTGATGACGAGGCGTCGGGTTTGAATTAGATGGAGAGACTAGTGTGGAGTTGTGAGGGAGAGAATGATGGGGTGAATTCTTTTTTTAAGATATCGTTTCAAGTGTGCTTATTAGTGTGGTAAGGTACTTAGGCACCGTGGAGCAAGCGTCCCATCTCCAAACCTTCGGCGTAAATCCCAAGTTTGCTGTCGATCGCAAAACCTTCCTCGGCCAGCTTTCTGATTTCGGAGTGCAAATTGGCAAGTGGGACCCAAAATGGCTCGATGAACTCGCCATCTTCGAGTTCTGCGACGGGGGTTTGGTTTTCTGGTCTGCCGGTGTCGATGGTGGCGTGAATAAAGACTGTCTTGGCGCTGTACGTTTTTGTCAGTGGCTGCCCTGTTCGTTCATCTCAAAAGCATAAACTTACGCCGACGATGCGGGTGCTTCGGACAGTTAGCGGACTTTTTTTCTTTTTTTTCAAAAAGGGATGAATAGAAACTCACAGCCAAACATCACCATATTCCCCCCAGCCTTCCCCACCACCTCCCCGACATACCCCGTCTCCTCCCTCAGCTCCCTCAGAGCACACGTCTCGATGCTCTCGTTGGGGTCAACCAGCCCAGCAGGGAACTCTATGCAGACTTTGCCAGCTGGAGGACGGAATTGTCTCTCCAACAGAATTTCCTTCTTTGTTGGGTCCGATGAGGAAGATCGGACGGCGATGATGTGCACAGAGTCAACCCCGCCCGGGCTGGACTTGGGAGTGGTGGTGCGGTGGATGGCTTCCCATTTGCGCGTTTGGCCGTCGGGGGTGAGGTATTCTATTCTAGTTTGGGGTTACTTTGGGTTGGGTGCGAGAGAACCTAGTGAATGGTGGCTCACTGGACTAGGTTGAGCCAGCGGGCGTCTTTGTTTTCCTGGGAGCGGTGTTAGACTGGTGAGATGATGGCGCTGGAGGGGTGCTTCTGCAATGTCTGTCTGCGGCAAAATAGGCTCTGGGACTTACCAGCGGTTTGACTGAGAGGATTCTCGTGGCTGACGGATCCGATGCGAAAGACATGTTGACTTTGGCTTGGCTGGCTTTAGATGTGGTACCTGAGACTTGACGAGCATCAGATGAACTTCAGTGACGTCGGATTAAGCATGTGGGGAAAACTGTGCAGGAGATGGAGACACTGTGCTGGGCACGGTTATCGACAACCCTAACCCCGGATTACCTCCACGGTGGACTCGGGGCTCAGGGGTAAAAGGGGCTGTTGGCCATGGTGATATCGCGAGTTTGCACATATGTGATGACATCATACTATGTGGCTTGCACACATGGCCACTACCTTATCCACCAGGCGTTTAAGAGTTTAAGTGGTGACTTTCTAGTGCCACTCTGCAGATTCATTCTAGAGAGGTTAGTTACCACATGGTACGTCTGTGGCGAAGAGCTCTAAAATGTGAAAATCCGTCATCTTGATTCCGATTGCTCGCTGGTTCGATTCTCACTTCTACCTCATATCTTCGTGCGTGAACCGTGAACGTCACAAACTGGGCCAGGTATCTGTCCATAAGGCGATGCCTGGCTCAGTTCTTTGCCTCACAAATTTCAATTCGCATGCGTGCGTTTGAATACACCGTAAAGTCTCGTTGGTCATGCACCCTGAAGCTGCCTTCAGGGAGCCAGGGCACCTAACTTTCCGAAGAGAGTTATGAAGAGGATAGCGGATAGATGACGGTGAAATAAGAAATAGAAAACGTACAATACCTCAAACTTAGTTCGTCCTTCCGTCTTCTCCCAAGTGCTGTTTCTGATAACACACACCTTCACCTCATCTCACCAATGTCTTTCTAAACGACGGTGTGTGTGGTGATAACTTTTTCAAGTCTCCCTCCGAAGTTGAGGGTCGATGCCGTCCGTTGCCTCGTGATTGTCCTGCTTCCATGTCAGCTGCCACTCACGAACGCTTGTGGGGGGGATATCTGCTGCTTATCATCTACGTACCAGTGGATCTTTACGCGTCAACTCAAGGTGTCTTTGCCCCAACAGAATCATGGCGTGGAAAGGTGTGGAAAGGTGTTGAGAGGTGTGGAGCGGTGGATGTGTGACGGAATGGTGAAAATTCCCTCGTGTCCTTTCCAGGTCTCGAGGCCACGTGCTGCAAAAGGTAACTAGGTGTGTCATGGTTATTATGGTAATTATATTGTTTGACCCCGTGTCTAGTCACGGGACACTCTCGTGATGTTATCCCTCGTTGTCATCAAGCTCGAGGCTTCTCAGAAGTCTCATCAATAACGTAGCCTGCTGACTCTTGAAGGGCCGTATTGAGCTTTTTCCACTCTGCTCGACGTTTGAGCCGGTTCGAGTGGTCAGTCCATGGCTCCTGGTTCTTGTTTGATGTTGGTGCAGTTGGCTGTCATCGACAATATTCATTGGTGCTTTCTGGGCCTGGTACCATTCTTCGCATTGTTCTCATGGTTCATAATAGAAACCATCTTCGTGCACATGCTTTTCATCCGGTACGCTGGGTTCTGGTGTGATGGGGAGGTAGTAATCTTCCCGTGGCGCAGGCGCAGGGGAATCAATGTTCGATATGGTTGCAGGAACCGTTTTTGGCGAAACGGGCTCATCCAAATCTCCCCTCCGTCCCTTCGAAGAGCGCGCCGATCCCACCCGATACCACTCAGCCTTTCCAAACGAAATGCGAGGAAAGTCTGTGCCCCTAGGCCCTTCAACCCAGATGTTCTCTTCTGGATCTTCGTTTGCTGGAGGCGCTCCTGTGAAGCTTGCGATGAAGCTGTTGATTGTCCGCGTCACTTCGCAGTGCTCCTGCGACTTCCAAGGATGTGTAAACAGCCTCGGAAAGATCTCTGCCTTGTGCTTTTCACAATAATCGGTTGCCACTCTAGGGTTTCCCCATCTGGGCAATGGCTCAGGCGTGAAGCCGCGGGGACAGTTCATGTAAGAAAATTGCGGCCATTTCTTGGGGCTTTCTCTAACCCTTGAACGATACTCGGTGCACTGAACTGTCCATGGCTTTGCGGCGTTGAGAAGTATGCAGCCCTCAAAGGGGCAGACGCACCGCTGAAGGTCATAGCACATTCCAATGGAATGGAGGCTTAGAAGAAGGAGAAAGTCGTAGCTCATCAACGAAAGAAGATCTCTCATGCTGGTAGTATGAGGCAGCTCGAGTTCCTAAAAGGTGCATGTGATTAGTGTTGACACAATGGTGAATGGGATACGTTCTTAATAACCTGGGTATTCAGGTCGATCATGGGGCAATGGCACGCCATCGACTCTTAGCGAGACCTTTCAAAGCAAGGTCGGCAATGTGCGAAGAGTGAAGGGTCAGGGGAAGGGCAGACGAAGAGCCTCGAGTTTGAGAACAATGAGTTGAATCGACAATATTTCAGCTTTTATGCTTCGGAGGTGGTAAAATTTTCCCATTCTAACGCCGCCACAAGGCGTTCATGTTGAGAGCAAGATGCACATCAAGATAATCAGTGGCCCACAATTAACAACTCAAACCGTTTCCCCCACACAGTTTGCCGAAGTTACCAGTTTTTGATACTAATAATAGTTGGGACCGTTTCTGGTTTGTTTCGGGTTGTTTTCTTCCTTCCAACTCTTGGAGAACAGTTATAATTTCCTGCACATGCTAGGTATTTAAAGGAGATGTAGAGAGGTACACTCCCAGAACACGCTACGATCGCCATTTCAAGATAGCTTATCTCACTGTATTGAGCCTGATACTAGGTAGGTAGTGTTCATTGATAGGCTTTGATACCTACCTTACCTGGTGCCTAACCAAGCCTTTTGCGTGGAACCGTATCAGCGAAATTATTTCGAGGTTGCGGAACCCTTATTGCACGGAAAGCTTCTCTTATGAAAATATATCCGCGGCTTGAAATTCCTACTCATCAGTTGAACGCTTAGGTGGCCAGAAAATTACAGCCATGACTTCATGATAGTCTTGTCGAGTCTCGCTCAGTTGAAAGGCCATCAACGCCACTCGATTTGCTTTTCATCATCAGTGTGGCTGTCGTGTCACGGGTGTTCAGCCGGGGCCCTCAGCATGCAACCCGGTCCCTCGTCTATTCTCTTCATTATACCAGACTGCCGCCCCCAAAATACTCAAGGTGGGCAAGGAAAATATTGGTGGATGCAGCACCGAGTATCGAGGCCAGAAAAGAAACCTTGAAGCCAGCCAAGAGATCAACGTTTCCAAATTTTCCCTCTTGTGTATCTTCTCTGGAAAGGGCCCTGTCAAATTAGTCAGAGGGACCCGCTGTTAAGCAATTAATAACTACCTACCTTGCAGTGGGACCTGAGCCACCCGGTTCCCTCCCTCGTACAACACCAGAATTGAGCACTTTTTGGCTCCCATATTGTTGTATTTGACCAGGTCACGGGGCTTCTCCACTTTTCCGGACACCAAATGGAGCCGACAACAAACTTGAGTGGCTTAACCAGCGAGCCAGCATCATGACAGACGTGATAAAGTGAGCGCGCCTCATTTCCACAGGACCAAGAAAGTTTCGTCACCCAGGAATACGAGACCCATGGCAGCTGCACCACTGGAAGACCAGTGCCATCACGCCCTGTACGTCCAACATAGGTGACCCTAAAGTTAAGGTAACCCGAACACATGAGAATGACCGGTCTGGTACCGCCGCAAAATTGTGTGTATCTTATATAGAGTGTGGCCCGCCCTATGCCCTACCGCGCACAGAACTTCTTCCAGAACACCATGGCCGTCCTTAATCTTCTCATAGCATCGAAATCGCCATCCAGCGATGTGTCAATCAGGTCAATACATGTAACATCAACCTAGCGTCGCATCTGCTCATCACCTTGAAGGTGATGGTGGACTTGGACCAGATGTCGTCCCACCCTGCCTCAACCGGACTGTCATCCGTCCGGTGGCATAGATAATCTCCTCTTTCATTTTCTCACTTCCGACAGCATCACCAAAGAAAGCCTCTTCCCCCGTCGCGGGATCGACAACAACAACCTTCATGCCATCCAAGACCGGAAACTTGTTCAGGTCAGGCATAGCAGCATACATCGATGCCACAATCATCGCGACAACCGCCGCAGAGATCAGAATCACCGCCGACACGATAAAGGCAACCACAGTCCAAGTCGCCGGGGCAACGTAGGTTGACTGGACAGCTGGCGACCCTCGAAAGGTATTCTCCGGGGGCAGGCCCTGTACTGTCTCGTTTGGCCTCCATGGTACTGAGCCGTCAACAGAAATGGCTCGATAGACGGGGTTGAACATGTACAAGACCGTCCCGAAGAGGTTGCGGAGGATGTCGATGGCGAGCTGGTTGTCGAAATACCTCTCGTCGTAGGCTTGTTCGATTCGCCACGCGACAGACGTCGTGAGCATGTGATTCAATGCGCCGGCGGCACACCATCGCGAGATCTGGGTTGAGTTGGAGGGAAAGGGGCAGAGGAGGAGGCTGAACGCCTGGAGGAAGTCGTCTGGTGGCACTGCTTGTTTGATTGGGCTTGCTTTACCAGATAGCTCGACGATGGCGTGAGTGTGGCGGTCGGTTACCAGGTCTACGTTCAGTCGGTACAGTTCGATGATGGACGAGAAGGCCGGGAAGGAATGCCACCCTGGGTAAGCCGGATGCAAGGTGCAGTTTCCGTTCTTGTCTATGTATGGACCACAAGGTCGGATGCCTTGTGAACCAGGTCAATACCTCCTGCTGACTGGACGTCCTATTCAGGTTCGAAAAAGGAGATACTCACCTGCGGACAAACGTCCATCATCGCCATCGTTCTTGACGCAAATCTGAATCGCGGCATCAACTCCACCTAGTGGGCTCAGGGCAGTGAAAACCCGGCACTGGTCGTCACTCCAAGAGGCATACGGCAAAGAATGGTTGAAAGAAGTCTCCCAACCATCGATCTGATACGCCGGAACGTTCTTGATTACATACGCGTGGTTCCCCGTCAGCCGTGGATGTGTATAAACCCAAGGCTGAACGAGGGTTGTCCCTCCGGACAGTATGTACGACTGGCAGCTCTTCTCACGGCCACACGCCTCGCTTATCGGGTCAGCAGTCACAGTAATGGTCGGATCTTGGAGAATACCAAGCACCTGTCGATAGGCCGCCGGATCAGCAGGCTGGAGCCATCCTTCGCTCACGTTGAACAAGCCCATTCCCCCGGTGACGTCCCCCCATGCCGTCGGCCGGAAGGAGTCCTTATTGTCAATCATGGCCATCAGTATCAGTCCTGGGAACTGAACGAACAACCAGACGAAAATCCGGAGGAAGCTCCAGAACCGAGCCCCGAACCTTGGCTTCCACCTCCATCTGGGCTGCGCCAACAACCTCCTCACCCTCCCCAACCTGGTCTCCTCCCCCGGCTGAACCCCCGAGGAAAACAACACCCTCCACCAACTCCCAAGCCCGCCTCCCATCACGAGAAACGTCAGCAAGTTCCCCCGATCTCGCTGCAACAATGGGCCCCATTGGAGCCGCTCCCAAGCGTCGTCTGTCACGCCGGCAAGGGCCCAGTCGGTGAACTTGGCTACGATCGTCAAGAGGAGAATGCCGGACGGGGTCGGGATTCGTGCTAAAGGCCAGTCGAGATTGTGGGCTTGCCAGGAGATGAGGGTGACGAAGATGAAGAGGAGGAGGGTGATGAGGAGGATGGTGGGGACATTGAGGTGCTTTTGCAGCCGGGTGATGATGGGGGGTGTGGGGAGGGTTGATAGGCGGGAGAGGAGCTTGCTGAGGCGGGTTGGGAGGTTTGGGGAGGAAGGGTTGTTGCTTGGGCCACTGCTACCAGAGGAGGGCAGATTGGCTGGGTGTTGATGATGAATGATTTGAGGGGTAGAGAAATTGGTAACAGGCGGTTGAGGAGAGTTTGGGAGTGACGGGACTGCTGGCGTCGATTCTGCTGGATTGTGCTGGGTATCTGCTGGAAGCGATGGGATGTTACTCGTGATGTTTAGGTTCGGCGGTGATGCAGGTGGAGGATTGGCGTTGTCTGTGTGGGATATGGTGGCCACTTCATGCTGATTCGGTTCGATATTGCGTGACTGGGGAGTGGAGGACGAGGCATGAGGTGCAAGGTCTTGGAGCAAAACTGGAGCATCTTGGGAGTTTGCATCCAGACCTGGGGTTCGATTCGCGCGTTGCATGGTCGCTGATCGACCTATCCAAGAGCAACGCCAAACGACGACATGCAATCCGAGATAAAGGTTCAATTTTACCGACGTCCAGGGAAATACGAAGACAAAACACACCCAGGTGGCCTCCTGACAAGTTTTGTTCGGCTTTTGGTGCCTACGTACATACAAGGAGATGTTTTTCATCCCCTCGACTTTGGGTTCCAGTCTCTCCAGGCTGTGATCGACACCAAACAGACACACCAGTCACTTCCCCACGCTTCACCACACCCACTTCGTGATGGTGGTTCAGCTTCAGCCACAGCGTTGCATCTTGCCATGATAACATTGTCACATACCAGCGACTCCAAACACCAGCCCCTACATGAACGCCACTCTCTCCTAAACTCTGAGAGAACCCAGAAATATATGGGAGTTGACTTCCAAATAGGAAACTCGGTCTGCCGAGGTCGGGGTCGGATCGACAGTTACACCAACTCAAGGTGTGTATCACTGGTAGCGAGCAGCTTTAGCTAATATTGAGTGGCAAATCCCGAGGAACATATATGTACGGTACCTGACAGTTATTTCTTTCCGTGTTCCCCGCTGCCACCGACTACTCCTTTCTAGAGAATCTCTACCGACTAGCACAGCTCGCTACCGAATCCCAAAAGCCTCAAAGTCCAAGATGAAGCTCACAACATTCACCCTTCTCTCCCTCACCACCCAAACCCTCGCTCTAGCACCCGCTCGCCCTCTCCGCCGTCAGGAAAGCCCGTTCCTCTGTCCTGTCCCCTGCGACTCAACATGGTGCTGCCTAACGGGCCAAACCTGCCAGGAAACCTCGAACTCTGACATACCCTACGAGTGCGCCGACCCCCTCTTACAAACCACAGAGGAGCCCTTTGCACTGGAGACCTTCATCTCGATCATAAGCTCAATCGAGTCGGACGTTGTGTCGCTTGCGTGCAGTCTGGAGGGGGTGCCGAGTGTGAGCTCATGCAGTATCACCGTCACGCCGCTGACGAGTTACACGTTTGAGACTGGACTGCCCACTGAGCGGCCGACGCCAAGGCCGGATAACAATGTGGTTACTAGCAGCAGCAGCAGTGCTGGGGTTGGGGAGAGTGGCCGGAGAGGGGGGATGGACGGAGGGTTGCTGGGTGCTGGGTTGGGGATGATGATGATGGGTTGGATTGCCTGAGGGGCATGCTGTCTCTTGCAGCTTTCTGCAAGATTCAATAGGGCAGCTTAAGAGACTGCAGTACCTAACTACATACATGTTGTGTGTGTCCGTTGCTTCAACATAATCCCCAGCTCCCTAATCTGACAAGCAGTTCCTCTTTTTTCCTTTGCCTCCCTTCTTTGGCTTCTCGTACTTGACCGTCTCAAAGCCGGCCAGAAGCGTCCCCCTCGACCCATCCACATACCCCGCGGCAGCCACTTCCAGCGCGATCCAGGCCGGATCGCTGGTCAGGGCGCCGAGGACCGAAGGATCGCTGACGTAGTATGTCGACACCGAATCATACTGCGGCACCGTCCACCCGGGAGGGATGGCACCCGCGGCAATGGCCCGGGCCGAAGGAGGTGTCAAAGTCTACGATTGGAGAGGTTAGCTGTCATGACGAGACGAGGCAGTGTGGCACAGGCAGATTTATTTTCGTCTCACCTCGGTCCAAACAGCAACTCCATGCTTGGCCACAAGTGGCTTGACGCTGGGATAGCGAGAGTTGGCGAGGAATGCGGCGAAGGCGTCCCAGGTGACATTGCTTTGCTTGTAGATTCCAACCTCAAACTTGTAGAGTTGTTGGTTTGAGGAGCCCTGAGCGGTGATGTCGTCGCGAAGATCGAGCTGTTGAACAGGTGGAATGTTGAGGCTGAGAACTGGGCTTTGAAGTCCCAGCAGGGACACGGCGAGGGAAAGGAGGGTCTTGAGCTGCATTGTGGAGGACTGCGACTGGAGTGATTCTGGAAGAGGAGGCACAGAAGACAGTGGGATCTGGTGGCTGCGGCGAGAGACTGGAGGCAATCAGCCAGCTTTTGTACTTGCTGTCCACGTGGACAATGGCTCCATTGTTTGTGTTTGTTTCTCTCCATGTGGACTGACTGAATCAATAGTGTTGACAATAATTGGGAGGGGGGTTGGCAAGCGGGACGAGCCGTATCACCAGGTCTGGCTCGAATAGGGAAGAGTATTATTTGTTCAATGCAGCTCAGCATGCAACTGTGAGTGGATGATCGGCCTCAGCGACGTGGCCCTGCGGCACAAGCAAGCCTCTCTGCGTGTCCTTTTTACACTGTGTGAGATGCTGGGGCATAATTCACTCTCTCCAGCAAACCTCAATGATGCCCAGCGCCGATCCTTTGGGCTCAACAACACGTGAGACCACAAACCGCGAATCCGCATGGGCAATAAGTGCCTCCCACTCCTCCGCCGTCCTCTCCTGTCCATTGAAAAGGTTGGCCATATGAATATCACTCGCCCTAGCAACACGGCACGCACGCAACGGCCGATCTCTGTCAGCTTCCAACGACTGTTTTGCTGACATACATACCTAGGTACGGTACATACAACGGGGCATCGCTCACCTGAGGTCCTGTTCCCGCCACTGTGCTATTGTCCCTGGCTTCGGAAAGATCACGTCCTGGATGACAAGCTTGGTGCCAGGTCGCATCAAAGGGATCTGTGCTCTCAAAAGACGGACGCAATACTTGTCGGGCCAGATGTGAAGCACCCAGCGGAGCAGTACAATGTCAACCGGTTGCGCGCCGGGTATCTGAGGAGCAAAAGTATCTTCCACGACCGCGACATGCAAGCGCTCCTGCACGTCGGACGGGACTGCCCCGTCTGCTGGGCCAGGCAGAGATTGTGCCGTATCTTGGAGACTAATCTGCAAGTTGGGGAATCTTCGAGCAAGCTCGACAGCGACTTGGAAATAGGACCCTCCCGCCACCGCCAGGACACGTCCCGATTCCAGCGCCGCCCAGTCGTAGTACTCTGTCAGATAGGAAGGCGAGTACTCTGGCTTCATGGCGTAAATGCTCATGGCCCGACCGAACCTTGCGGCCCGGGCCGGGTCGCTGCCGAGGATCTCAAAGGCCGAGGCAACCGTGTCATTAGCCAGGGCGAACCCCGTCTCGGACGGCTCGGAAGACCCGGGCCACCTTTCTAGGGCATCGAGCATCTTGACCGCAGCGGGCCACATTTCGTGGGTTCCATTCCGCAGCCAAGCGTTCAGCACCGGGTTGGCTTGAAGAGCCTTGGACGCTTTGGTATGGGCGACCATCCCAGGTTCGGGCTCGTGAAAGACGCGCATGGTCATGGCGTGTCGCAGCAAACGTCGAACGATGGATTCAGTCAGGCCCGGGATCTGTGCAGCGATGTCATCAAAGGAAGCACGCCCGCCTGCCGGTACCATGTCCGCCACGCCGAAGCGGGTTATGAACTGGAGGCACACCATATTGTTGTGCTGGTGGTCGTTAGTGGCCAGAAAGAAAAGGAATCCGGCAGTCATGGGACGTCTTGGACTTACTCCCGTCTTTTTATAAAGCAGGGCCATGGGCTCAAGCAACAGATCATAGAGCTCGGCGGCAGCGTCGATAATGTCGTCGCGGACATCGTCCGTTTCCGAGGGATAAGGAGCAGGGGCATCCTCTGCAAACGACGGTGAAGGAATCGACTTGGCGCGCAAGACAGTGTCCAACTGAGCTGCCGAGTGGCTGATCCTGTCTGCGAGTTCCAGAATTCTTGGCCGGGAGCCTGCGGGTGTTGATAATCCAGTCATGGCTGCAAGCAAATCGGGGGAGAGAACTTTTGGGTAACAGGCCACCGGGCTGGTTGCTGGCAGTGCTAGCCGACATGGACCTCTAAGTTGGGCGGTGATGTCCAGGATAGGGTAGGTGAAGACATATAGGTTTGGTGCCCTGGCCTGTTGTCGTGGCACACCATGACACCTCGATATAGAGATATTGCTCCAAGAAGCGTAAGGTGTAGTAGGTATGTAATCATAAGCACCCCCCAGCCGTGGACATGGCCGCTCGCACGCATGTAAGCAACCAATGCAACATGCGTATCGAATCACCAACCATCGGACCATCGGTTTTCGGCTTACTCAACGGGGCCAAAATCCCAGGCTGCATATTCCTGCGGGAGGAGGGAGGGGTGTGCCGAGAATCGTGAGGAGGGGTGCGCGGCAAAAAGGGTGACATGGACCCCATGCAGGCACTCGGCCGAGCCTGACATGGTTGGCCACTTTTTCGGTCAAGATCAAGTTCCAAGCTGATCTTGCGGAGAGGTGATGTCTTGTATGTACGTAGGTACGTTGAGTATGGGAATAGGATACCTAATCATTTGCGTCGGCTTGGACGGACCAGAAAAATGACATGGCCCCATGAATGGTTCATCACCCCAGCACCAGCCTGTTCGTTACGCATCAAGCAAGAAGATGAAGCCCTCGTCAGACAACACTGCCATACTGACCCTGGAGGAGCTTTTGGAGAGCCGAGCAAGAAGCAGCCCGTGCCAAAGCCTTCTCTTCTACCCTCTAGGTAACACCAGCATCCCGACAAGCACATCATATGCCCAGTTGCTGGCTTTGGCAACCAGAAACTCACGAGCCATCCGGACCATCGGATCCTTTCATGAGCAGAAACCAATCCTCCTCCACCTCGACAACCACCAGGACACGATTGTGTGGTTTTGGTCTGTTCGGTTAGCCAAGGGGCTCCCGGTATTGTCGACGCCATTCAGCAATGTCCCGGAATATCGCAAAAAAAGCATCAAAGGTCTTTCGAGCCTCCTCGAGTCTCCCATCTGCATCACGCGTGCCGGAAATGTTTCTCTGTTCGATGGCCTACATCATACGCTTGAGATGGTGACTGTCGAGCAGTTGGAAGAGAGCAGCAAACGGGGGCTCAGCGAACAGGGCTTCATGTTGCGTCAAAATGGCCAGGGACGAGCAGAAGACAGCTTGAATTCCCCGGCTATGCTGATGCTCACATCGGGAAGCACGGGCAACGCCAAAGCCGTGTGCCTGACGCACGGCATGGTGTTGGCCTCGGTAGCAGGCAAGTCTGGGGCCTGCGCCCTTCCGCCCGACCGTCCGTTCCTAAACTGGATCGGTCTCGACCACGTCGGAGCCCTGGTCGAAATACACCTCCACGCTCTCTGGGAAAATGTCGATCAGATCCATGTCGGGACTGTCGACATTGTCTCCTCGCCGCTCCTCTTCCTCGACCTTTTGAGCCGTCATCGCGTCTCCCGGTCCTTTGCCCCAAACTTCTTCCTGGCTAGTCTCGTATCGGCGAGCAAAAGGAAGCTGGGACAAGACAATGATGGATGGGATCTATCCAGTCTCGCATTTCTCGTGTCTGGTGGGGAGGCAAATGATATGCAGACTTGCATGGAAGCCTCTGCGCTGCTTGAGAGCTACGGCGCACCCAGGAGTGTCATAGCCCCCGGCTTTGGCATGACGGAGACGTGCGCTGGCTGCATCTACAACACGAGCTGTCCGGATTATGATCTTGAGAGGGGGTACACCGTCGCCTCACTCGGAACGTGCATAAATGGCATGGAGATGCGGGTTCAAGTTGGCGTTGGGACCGGTCCTGATTCGAACCGGCAACGAAGAAACGCCCTGCCGGGTGAGCCAGGTGATCTCGAGGTACGGGGCTCCATGGTCTTCAAGTCATACTACAGAAATGCGGCGGCTACCGAGCAGGCCTTTACCGAGGACGGGTGGTTCCGCACCGGGGACCGCGCTGTGTTGGATTCTGGCGGCCATTTATGCCTGGCCGGACGTGTGAAGGAACTCGTCAACATCAATGGGGTGAAGACGGCCGTCGCTGATATCCAGCTGTTCCTTGAACAGGCCGTTCAGGGAGAGGAAGTTGTCTCGCGGTTGGTCGTCTTCCCATCTACCAGCGCCCACACCGAGCAGGTGACGGTTGCTTACGTACCGGCCAAAGTCGAGTGGGAGACGGCAGAGAATGCTGTCCGGATCGCCGAGATGGACCGAAGCCTCACTCAAGCCTGTCTCTTGGCCACATCATCTCGCCCACTCATCTTTGCCCTCACCCCGGGATCCATGCGGCTACTGCCGACAACGACCCTGGGGAAGATCTCACGGGCTAAGATGAGGTCGCTGTTTGAACAGGACCTATTCGCCGCCGATGTAGCTCGATACCGCGCCGTGATCAGCAGCGTCCACAGAAAGGAGACACTCGGAAACGGGCAGCTGACAGATATGGAAGCTGGCATTCTTGAAGATTTTGCCAGCGCACACGGCAGCAGCGGTGATGCGAGCGAGTGTGGCGTCGACACTCCCGTGTGGGAGTTGGGCTTCACCTCCATGGACCTCATTCGACTGAAGCACGCCATCGACAAGCGGTTCAACCTCTCACTACCCGTCATTGCGCTCATGAAGAACCCAACCGCCCGCGCCCTAGCCGTTGTGATCCAAGACAAACTTGAACTAGACAAAGGTCCGAAACCCAACGGCACAGCAACACCCTGCCAAACCACCTCCACCACCACCACCACCACCACCCTCCCCACCACCTACGACCCAGTCGTCATCTTCCGCCCACCGCCGCCTGCCCAAGACCCCCCGCCAAGCCCACCCCCACCCCCGCCCCTCTGGCTCATCCACCCCGGCGTAGGCGAAGTCCTCGTCTTCATCCCCCTCATCCACCACCTCTCCCTCCTCCCGCCGAACCACCACCGAGCCATCTACGCCCTCCGCGCCCCGGGCTTCGAGCCCGCCTCGGCCCCCTTCAGGTTCACCTCCATCGCCCAAGCCGTCGCCCTCTACGTCTCGGCCATCAAGCGCCACCAACCCCGCGGGCCGTACTGTCTGGCAGGTTACTCGTACGGCTCCATGCTCGCCTTTGAGATGGCAAAGGTCCTCCAGGACGACAGCGGCGACAGCGTCCAGTTCCTGGGGGTGCTCAACCTGCCCCCGAGGATCAAGGAGCGGATGAGGTACTTGAACTGGAACAGATGCCTGATCAACCTGGCGTATTTCCTCGGGCTGGTCCGGGACGAGCAGGAGACGGAGCTGCTGGATCGGAGGCTGGGGCAGCACGGGGCCGGCGGGGTGACGGACAAGGGGCGGGCGTTGGAGGGGGTGTTGGAGGTGGCGGACGGGGAGAGGTTGGCCGAGTTGGGGTTGAGCGGGGGGGATCTGGAGAGGTGGGCGGATGTGGCGTATAGCTTGCAGAGTATGGCTGTGGACTACGAGCCAAAGGCTGGGAGGGTGGATGGTGGGATGGATGTGTTTTATGCTGTTCCGCTGAGGGCGGTGGCGGAGACGAAGGAGGTTTGGTTGAGGGATCATTTGATGGGGTGGAGGGAGTTTGTCCCTTTGGGTGAGGGGGGTGGTGGTGGTGTTAGGTTTCATTCTGTCGAGGGGGCGCACTACACCATGATTGGGTCCGAGTTTGTCCAGGGGTTTGCGGAGGTGTTTGCGAGGGCTATGAGGGAGAGGGGGGTGTAGTGTCCTCGTTCCAAGTTTCATCATGCCCGCTTTGCTTTTTCTTGTTTCTTTTTTTTTCTTTTTTTCTTTTGTGCTATAATGTGTGATTTGTGAAGACTTACCTTACCCATCGAGCGTACTGGTTTCGTATGGGTTACACCATTTGCTGTAGAGAGACTGGAATTGTTGTTGGCTTGGTCACGGAGTGTAGAGACAGCAATGAAATGGATGGCGGGGTGTACATTTGAGCCAGGTAGCCGGTACATGTACCTAGGTATGTATGTATGTAACTAACCTGTAGTGGGTACTGATGAAGAGACCTTTTACCCACTTCCAAACTTGCATTCCAAATCACTATGTCCTGCGCCTGACACGAGTCTTGAGATCTATATTAGGCACGTTCACATTCAACAGCGTTTGCCTTTTGCCTCTCAACGCATATCCCCCGTCAGAGTCCACCGGTCCGATCAAGGCAACGTCGTAGTTCACGACGACATATGCCAGCGTCTGCTTCAATGTCTGCATCGCGTAGTGTCTCCCTGGACAAGCGTGCTTTCCATAACCAAAGACAAGCAGACTCTTGCACATATCATCAAATCTCCCACTCCCAGTTTGAAGCTCTCGGGAAAACCGGAACGGATCAAACTCGCCGGGGTTCTTTCCAAACACGTCCTCGTCCCTGTGCATGTTCTGGGTCGGAAAGACGATACGGTCTCCGCGGGACAATGTATAAAAAACATCGTCATCACCATGGCCGTGCTTGCTATCGGTACCAGAGATGTGCAGGGTGTCGGTGGCCACATCTCGTGCCAAACTCGTGACGCTGATGTTGTTCAGACGCATGGACTCGTTCAAGGTCGAGTCAAGAAGAGAAAACTCGCCATGGTCGTCGGCCTGCGCTTCTCGCTCGCATTCTGCCCTGAGAGCAGCGAGCAGTTCCTCTCGCTTCTGGGAAGGCATTCCGTAAATGTCGCCGATGCAATGGGTGAAGACGTACACCAAGCCCATGATGGACATGGTGGCTAGGCCAAGAAGCCGAAGAGCGATGCGCCTGGGGTTCATCTGGCCAGGATCTCCTGTTCGGGAGCAACGCAAGATTGTGGACTGGAGGAAGTCGTCCACGTCCCGACCGCCCCCGTCTTGAAGCTTTTGGACTCTTTCCCGTATGACGGGAACCATGATTCGGAGGCAGCGAGATTGGTAGTACCTTGCTTGAAGCCCAAACAAGGGTCCTGCACCTGAACGCATCCAGCCCGGAGGGAGGCAGTTGATGAAGGCGGTGCCGGTGATGACCGAGCTGGCGTATTTGCGGGCCCAGTCGAGGAGCTCCTCATCATGACAGAGCGGAGGCCCGACGAGGGAGAGCATGGCCACACGAGTGAAGACTTTGCCGCATGCATCCCAGTTATTCAGCACTGTCCAGCCATCATCGTTCTTGTGCGGGGTTGACCAGTAGGCCGAGAAGGCAACGTCCAGCGCTTCTGCCGTTGGTGCTGCGAGTGAACGAACATTCTGGCGGGACATGGTGCGGCGAACAACGTCATACTGAATTGGATTGTCGTAGACGTCCGAGTCGCTCATCATGTACGGCAGCTGTATGGTGTCGAGCTGGGCGTGATGAGCGGCAAGCTCAGTTTCTGGTCGGTTGAGGACAGACGCAAGCAAAGACGGAGGCAGCACTACGACATCAGACCCTGTCCACATGCTGGGTATTGCAAACGCCCTTTGACGGCCGGCTTTGGAGAAGATTCGGTAGCCATCCCGGGCCCATTCCGAAGTCGAGATGAGAGAGCGGAGAAGGGCCGAGGGCCGAGTAGTGATTCCATATCGGTTCGTCTTGCTGTCGATGCCGACTGTGGTGATGTTCTCGCGGCTCTCGCGTTGCCTCTTCTTCCTCGAGATCTGGAGTACAATAGCCAGGACAACTATGAAAGCAAGTAGAGCCGTAGTTGGCGAGAATACCGCTGACCGCGCCATCATGACAGTAATCCGACCTGGGCTGGGCTGTGACCTCAAACGGTGAGCTTGCCTGTGCTGCTGCGGATGCACGACCATATGGGCGGCACCACCACTCAGGTAAGCCCGGAGCTATCTACTTGGAGGCATTGCCATCTCAACAGCAACCCCGGGTTGTATTCTACAGTCGGCTAATGGCTGCGCCGCACGGGGTGGCTTCGTGGCTTACAGCCTTACCTTAACCGGGATCCCGGAGGTACTTTGTGTTATATACACCCCGTCAGCCCATCATTTCGATGGTTCGGCGGCACAGCTGGTTACGGCGGGGGAGAGAACGGCGCCACGGGCATGCACTGCAGTGCCTGAGCAGCAGTGGCCTAGACCGAACCAATTGCAGGTCCCCCGGTCCGGATATGCTGCCAAGGTCACCATCTTGTCGACAGCGGGGTGAACGATTGAACGATCACTCAGACGTGCACGTGGAATCAAGTCCTGTTTTGAGAAGATCCCCAAGTCATTTGTACCTAGAAGAAGGCAATGGCCAACGATCTGGGGTAGTTTGCCCGAGCACCTCTTTCTCTCACATAATTACTACCTGGTACTTACGTGCCTACCTACCTTGGCCAGAAAAGCAATCAACAATGGACGCAGCCATCGACAATATCAAGCAGCTCGCCAGTGAGGCAGGTCACGGTGCCCGACAGCCAATTATCCTTGCCCTCACCAAGCTCATATACGCTCTGGAGACTCCCGATGACACAGTCCAGCGCATTGGAGGACTTGCTCTTCAAACCTCGGTTGCCCTCACGGCTGTTGATCTGGGCCTCTTCCGGCTTCTCGTTGAAGCCGAAGAGGGGTCCACCGGATCTCTGACGTTGAGTGAGCTCGAGGCCAAAACTGGCGCCGACAAGACACTGCTGCTCCGGCTCGTTCGTTATCTTGCTTCCATCGGACTCGTCGACCAGGTGTCCAAGGATGCCTTCAAGGCAAATCATGCTTCCAAGAACATGACAGCCAAGGTGGCCGAATCGGGCCTTAGACATTACTTCTACACTTGCTGCCCCGAGTACTTCGCTCTGCCGGACCATCTCAAGCGCGCAGGCTACAAGAATGCCAATGACGAAACCCAGACGGCCTGGCATGATGCCTTCAAGACGGACAAAGGCCCCTTCGCTTGGTTTGCCGACAAGCCCGACAACATGGCCTACTTCAACGACTACATGGCCTTTCGCCGCGGGCCCGAGCTGGGCTGGCTCTCCGTCTACCCCGTCCGCGAGCAGGTCCCAGCAGGCTGGCCGGCCGACCGCCCCCTCTACGTCAACATCGGCGGCAACATTGGACACCAGTGCGCCGAGTTTCGCGACAGGTTCCCGGCCGAGGTCCTCCCGGGCCGGGTGATCCTGCAGGACCTCCCGCACTCCATCGCGGCCGCGCTCCCGACCCCGGGCGTCGAGAACACGGTCCACGACTTTTTCCAGCCGCAGCCGGTCCGGGGGGCCAAGTTTTACTTTTTGCGCGGCGTGTTCCACAACCACCCGGACCACAAGGTCAAGCTGCTGCTTGGGCGCACAAAGGACGCCATGACGGCCGAGTCGATCCTGTTGATTGATGAGATCATCCCCCCTGAGATGGGCACCGGGTTGGACGCGGCGGCTCATGACATCACGATGCTGGCGGCTTTCGCCGGCGCCGAGCGATCGGAGGAGCAGTGGAGGGGGCTGTTCGACGAGGTTGGACTGCGGTTGGTCAAGACCTACGTGTATAACGAAGCTAGCTATGAGAGCGTGATGGATGTGCGGTTGCCCTGAGGGGTTGGTTGCAAGCGCACCAGACCTTTGGTACCGTACCTACCTACCTACCTAGATACCTATATAGGTAGAATGGAAACCAGAGTGATGCGAGGCAAAAGAAAATTCATAATGGGACGGTGCTTAGCAAACGTCATGTCATGTCATGGGATTCATAAGTTGCGTACCGACTACCTAGGCAGTAGGTAGCTTCTGCTATATATCAACAATATCTACATATCTTCATTGCGCCTTGCCCGGGGCCTGATATGACTCCTGAACCGAAAACTGATCTGTCCGCAGAACATAGTTCCCGCCGCCCGGCGGCACAAGATGATCCGTGCTGCCTCCCTGGTTCCCTCCGTTGCCCGCAGGGGTCCGACTCCCGGGGCTGCCGACGGTGACCGACATGACCACCGGGGCCTTGGTACTGAACTTGTCGTGGCTCCCGAGGGTGTGGGTTCCCAGTTCCAGATCCCGATAGACGCCACCCCCCCCAGTGTATATCGCATCGGGCTCATGTCTCGACGCCACCGTCGACGAGCCAAAGGACTTGAGTTTGGAGCCGATGCCCCCACCGCCACTCCCGGACCCTCTGGGAAAGGACAAGCCGCTGCCCTTGGTGGTGCCGGACCGTCGGCTCCCCAGCAGACTAGCGACCGACTGGCCGAGGCGGGACAGGCCAAAAGGCAGGTCCACGTTGACGATGGCGCGCAGGGACGGCACGCAGCCCATGATGATGACGCTGGTCTGCTCGAGGTTGGCATACAGCACCTGCAGGGCGTTGCGGTAGAGCGGGTCGGTGACGGTCGGATCCCCCTGCCAGTGGATGGTGTAGGTCTTGAGGATGGACATGGCGGCGGTGAAGAGCATGGCGGCCAGGAGGGTGATGAGGCCCAGGCGTCGGTGCAGGGGCATGTTGAGCCGCCAGATGATGGCGACAGGGATGGCGACATAGGCCACGTCGGAAAAGGTGTAGACGGACTGGGTGAGGTAGCCGAGGTTGATAAAGTACTTTGTGTCGAGGCGCCATACTTTGGTGGGGTCCATGAAGACATTCCACAGGGCCTCGAGCGGGCGCACCTGGGCGTAGGAGAGAACGAGCATGGCGGTCCCGAGCGTGGTTTGGATCGTGGTGAGCACGATCAGGAACCACTTGAACCACCGGTGGATGGCAAAGAGGCCGATGAGCGAGATGGTGATGGAAAGGCGCGCCAGGATGGAGGTGACCTGGCCGAACCCCTGGGCAATCCACCCCCACTTCATGATCTCGACGAACTGGTCTGGCTTCTGCACGCTGTGGTCATGCTTGCCGAAGCCGTTCTTGAACGACAGGGCGAACAGGCATTCGCAAATGACCTGGAAGACGACGGCGACCAGCATCAGCCAGTCGTCCCAGCCCCATGTCCGGTTGCCAACCTTCCTGCGCACGTAGAAGCGGAGGGCAACAGCCATCATGGCCAGGACGGTGAAGCTGTAATTGAGACCCATGACCAGAGGCCCGCGGCCGGGATCGTCCGGGTCGATGGGTGGGGGGAACTGAGGGGGGCCAGCAGCTGGGTCGGACATGTTGGTGACGAAAACGTGGGCAGAGAGTGGTTGGACAAGAAGGAAGAAAGCCAAAGTTTGCACGTTAGAGAAGCGATCAGCATGGGATTGAATCTAGATCACTCTGCAGCCGGTGGGCATCTTGCGGGACATAAATCAATGATAATGGCGAGAATACCTGTACCTACCTAACTTACTTACGGCGTACCGTGCCTCATGAGATGGCGTCTACTATTTTTGCCCAGTCTGCAATGGAATTGAACATGGCAGAGCTCGGCGCTTGTTGGGACTTTTGGCTGTGCGGCAAAGCGATTAGACTGCTCGGGGGGATAGACTGCTGGATTACTGTCATACCTACATGACACGAGAAGTACGATTAATGAACAGCAGCTCGGCGGCACGGTGCTGTCCACGCCGCAGCTTCGAGGCAAAGGCTCGACAGGTGGTGGCGCAGTGCTGCAGAGCTCTCGAAATGGGATAAGTAGGTATGCTGCCCAAGACTGACAAGTCCGCTTGTCTTCCATTATCATGTAAGACTACTATTATTGTGTGCAGCACTTTGCAACATACCCCTCATCTAAGGCAGGCTATCACCTTGGTGAGACTGAGCATTGTCTGGGATTGGCTGCCTTCCCGATGCCACTCCCACACTCATCTATTGCGCCTCTCGCTACCATGGACATACCCGAGCCTTCCAAAACGACGGTTAGTTTCAGTCCCTCTACGAGTCCAGGTCCCGCCCTAAGGAGTTCTCAGCTAGTAGATGGCACGCCGCCGAGAGAAGAGCCGACATGTGCCCCCTCCTCAGCCCCCTCTCGTCCTTACCTGTTACCACTGCCACTTGCGGCGAAGATGATAGTGCCGTGGGTGAGAACGCGGGGTTAATTAGCTGTTGTGTTCTGGGCACCGTTGAATACCACCTACCTACGGTACCTACCGACCTACCTTACCTACCTACCTTACCCACCCTCGTACAAGCCGCACCGTCAATGTTGGTTATTCCCAATGGCCCTGTTCGGACTCAAGGACGTGTGTACTTGCATTTGTAGTGAAAGTAAAAACCTGAATACCTGATAACATCAACATGGCTTGCAGAAGTACCTGCGTGTTCCTGATCGCTATTACCTACTAGAAAAAGACAATTGTCCGTGTTCATGTTGTGGGTGCGTCCCATTACACGGCACAGAACGGAGCCAACAGTCGGCGCCGCAAACCTAGGTAGGTAATGTCACCATATCTCCGGTTTTGATTCTGCCATTCGTGTTTGTCGAGGTAAACTGGGTAGTGGTTCAAGCTCACCTTCAAACAATGCTAGAAGGTATCCCCTTATCATATCCCCAGCTTGTGATTAAATGATATAATGAGACAGGGTTACAAAAGCTACCTCATGTAAAAAAAACGCAAGACAGAATATCTACGAAGCACAACGTCGGCACCACAAGCACCCTCACGGCACTTCCATCATTAAACCCCCTTATTGTCACCCCCCGAAACCTCACTCTCTGGATGCCCCAACTCTCTGTCGGCAGCCTTGGCATCGCCCTCCGGCTTCTTGCGTAGATCCTTCCACCCCATTCCCCACAGAACCAAGCTGCAGGCTGCCGCGATAGCGGCGACCAAGTAAAAGACCTTGTTAATGCTGTTTGCATATGCTTCCAGCACCCCTGGAAGGACGTCCGCTGGTACTATTGCGCGGAACCCCGTGGCGCCCGCAGCTATGATTGCTTCGGTGTCGGCATCGGGGGCCTCTCTCGGGATTTCCGCACGCAGGCTCGAGTAGAAGATGAGCTGACAAAGCGTGAGCACAACGGCCGGGCCGAGGGATTGGGTGAATACGATGAATGCCATCGCCGAGGAAAGTTCCTCCCCAGTGACGACTGTTTGGACTGCAATGATGGCCTGTCACCGTGAGCTGAATGAGCAAGAGTTCAAAAGTACAGTGAACACGGCAGCCGGGGGAAAGAAGATGACGTACCACTTGCAGTCCCAGACCTGACCCAACACCAGCCAGCACCTGGAACCCAACCCACCAGCCGGTTGGGCTTCCTGGTCTGAGAAGGGAGTACAGCCCGCTGGCTACGGAAAGCAAGACTGTTGACGCTGTGGCTAGAGGTATCACATACCCAATAGCCATGACTGAGTCGCAATCGAAGGTTAGCAGCTAGGTACCTTGGCCATTCGAGGACGGGGATGGTTGGTACTCACTGAGTGCACCAGAAGATGCCGCCATGAGCAACTGTGGCAAGATGGTCGGCAAGAGATACACCCCGCTCAGGAGCGGCGTTGCGTTGTTGATGGCCTGAAAGTAAATGGGCAGGAAGAATATGGCACCATATACTGCCGCCATGAGAAAGGCCTGGTACAGCCCCGACGTCCACACTGTCGTGCGAGCGAGCATGGCCGGGGGTAGCAAGGCATCCTGTCCCTTGTGTCGATTCCACAGCAGCCAGACAACAAAGGTTGCCCCGGCGCCACAAAACAACCCGATGACTTGGGACGAGTTCCAGGGGTATGTCACGCCGCCAAAGCTGAGAGCCAAAATCAACTGCAGAACCGCCGGCGCAAACAGACAGAAGCCTACCAGGTCGAGGTATCTGTGTAGTTTGGGGAAGACCTTGATCGCCGGAGGCTTAGCACTCTGCTCGGGAATGGGGAAAAGGAAGAGCGCCAGCACAACCAGGGCACCGATGGGCAAGTTGATGTAGAAGCCTGTCAGAGGCGACGGCCTGTTAGCCTTCCGTGAAAAAAAGACTTGGGTCTGCGTCAAAATTACTAACACCATCGCCATGTGGAGTATGAGGTGAAGGCTCCCCCGATGAGAGGTCCGATCACCAGACCAAGTTGATTGACTGTTGAGCGATTAGAATGGGTACCCAAAAGACAAAATCAAGAATCACGAGGTAGGTTCACACATACACCCCATGACGATCCCAATCAGACCTGTGCAGCACAAGGCGAAGTTAGCATGGGAGGTGGCTCACAACATCCCTCAGAGATAAGGTATGTACCTACCAGGGCGTTTTTCCATAGGTACGGAACAGGAGATAATGATCAGTGCACCATTGATAATTCCGGCCGCCCCGACACCGGCGATCGCGCGACCAACGATCAACATAGTCGAAGACACAGCTGCACCACAAAGGACCGACCCGAGCTCAAAGATAAGGAAGAAGGCAAGAAACGAAAACCTGTTGTTGAAGTGTGCAAAAACCTTGCCTGACAGCGGCTGAGGAGCTGCGCTGCCAGGAACATTGACGTCAGCAACATTGAAGAAGGAAGCGGGTCTCGCGGTGAAGAGATACACACCTCCCAAACTGATATGCTGTTGCATACCATCCAATGTCTGCGAGCGAGTTGAACTCATCCGTAATGCGAGGGATGGCCTGTGTAGAGCGTTAGTTCCTGACAGAAACGGTATGCCCCCTGACCTCGAGGGGCAGAAAGCAAACAAGCCGTGGAGCAAAGAAAGGGGCTTGTTTACTTACCGTGCTAACCACCATCGTATCGATCAGCATGAGAAAACATGCCAAGCACATACAAGACACCACCATGACAAGCTTGAGGCCTGTCAGATACTGGTCCCTTTCGTCCCATGATGCTGCTTGATCCTTTTCATCTGCTGGAGAGAGTGTCTTGGAGCCTGAAAGCGCATCCGCGACGTCGACTGCCGCGTCAGGAGGCTTGAAGTCAGATGAGGGTGCTGTATGCGGTTCCGCGGGATGCGCAGCTCCCGCCGTGTCACGCTGCTCCTCCATGGCGATGGACTGTGGACATCTACCTATACCTAGTTTGCATTTGGTGTCAGTGGCGTTAGGGTTGTGGGAGGCAGAAAACGAATGATGACAAAGTAAAAAGAGGAATCAAGGCCAGAGCGCCAAGATCAAAGAAAGAGGCAAAGGCAAGCGAGCAGGAGCAGATGAAAGAGGAGGGGGGGCGAGGAGGAGAAGGGAAGGGAAGCTCCCAAGGATCAGACTGAAAGTCCTACCATACCTACCTACCTAGCTAGCGAGCAGTGATCACGGTTGATTGCATGCCCGTGGGAAACAATGGTATGGCGCTTAACGTGCAGGTGAGTGGTCAAAAAAGCATGATGTGGCACATTTTACCGGTCCGCGCCGCCCCAACGCGCCGCCTCCATGAGGCCGAGAGTCTGTCAGCAATCAGCATCGGGAGCTGCATATTACCACCTGACTTCATCCCTATAGGGCAAGTCGGCAGGAAGCCATGCAGGGAGTACGCGCAGTTTCCCCACTGTTGTATTTTCCTGACTGTCCAGCGCTGGTTCCTCCTTGTGTCGTTTCATCGACTGGAGTGGCACAATTGATTGCTGACAGCATGGTTAGACGGGACACCTTTCCTGGATCAGACAAAGGCAATGCAAAGTGCTTGCCAGTGAAATGCAAGTTGGACGTGATGAGTAAACGCCACGTACTATAGTGTAGGTAGCGACCGGCGGCGTTGCTTTCAGGGTCCAAACCCGCCGGCAAAAGGTACTTGGGAGAAGGGGTGTGTGTGGTGTAAAGTGAGGCCCGGCAACATAGACTGGACGTGACATGAATGCCTGGTCCCCACGCGGCGCTCTGATAAGCGGGCATAGTGCGGCGCAGTGCAGGCTTCCCATGACTAACTTTTTTATTATCCCATAATTGCATATCATCAAGCTTCCATACCTGTTACCTTGCAACAATTAATCTTATCAAAGACTGCTGAATGCATGCTCTTCCTTTTGCACAACACCTATCGCTTATCGCTCCCTCCCACATTGCACCATGGCTCCAAACTCTCGAGCACACTCTGTCTTTGTTACTGGGGTTACAGGCAACATTGGAGGCTCGGTGGCAAGATTGCTCCGTGAACAGTATGGATGGGATGTAACGTCTACCGTCCGCGATATTGACTCTCCTGGAGCAAAGGCGCTCACAGCCCTTGGTGTGCGGCTTCTGCCAGGCAACTGGGACGACATCCCTTCACTGGTAACCGCCATGTCTGGCAGTGACAAGTTATTCCTCTGCACAGCCACCCACGTTGAGGATGCAGGCCTGGAACAGGTCCACGCCGTCAACATTGTGCGCGCTGCCCAGTCCGTTGGTACCATCGAGCAGGTTGTCGTCTGCACCTCAGTTGGTGTCTTCTCCCATCAGGAGGGGGATAGCTCTCAGCATAGCACCTTCTTCGACAAGGTCATGACGGCAAAAAGGGCAGGCGAGCGAGCAGTCACCGAGAATGCGCCGTGGAGGTGGACCATACTTCGTCCAGCCATCTTCATGACCAACTTCCTCGCCCCCCAGGTCGACTATTTCAGTCCAGGATTCCGGGCATCAGGTGTGTGGCGAAGCACCATGACAGCAAACTCACCGCTTGCCCTCGTTCTACCTGAGGACATTGCCAAGATTGCCGTCGCGGTTTTTGGGCGTGATGAGGAGTATCATGGCCGGGTCCTGGGGGTCGCGGGGGATGTGCTCACGGTGGAGGATGCGCTGAGCCAGCTTGGGGACAGAACAAAGCGGTGTTACACACCCTATTACATGTCGGATGATGAGATTGATGAGCAGAAGGAGTCTCTGTGCTTTACCGTTGCTGAGAAGTCTTTGCGTCACATGGCCAATGACATTGACCTCAACGAGTTGAGGTCCATGGCAAATCTTACCAGCTTCAAGGATTTCCTGGAGAAGGAAGAGGAGTCGGTAAAGCTCGCATACACCTAGCGGCTAGTGGGGAAAAGGGTGTCCATACACGCAATGATAGCTCAGCATGTTGATAATGAGCAATAGTTTTGGGACCCCCCAGAATCGGTTTTGGGACCCCCCTGCACTACATTATGGCAAGTTGGACAGAACTATGGGCTTTCATATGGTTTTTCTTTATTATCCTGTCGATTGCGCCATATTTACCAGTATATATTTACCTTTTTAAAGGCTTTCGGTGTAGGTTTTAGCTACATATCGCCGTTATAAGTCCTTTAACTACCACCACTTCCACCACTAGTTCCACTAACGATTCCAATATTAATTTACAGCTTGAAAGAGTTGTAAATGTGAAGATATTTACAGATATATTAACCTGGAAGCCCAATACTTTCTTTTTAACGAAGAAGAAAAGCTAAGTGGTGAATGTGAGACTTGTGGTGCAAAAGACTCTTTATTAGGGTTAGGGCTATATATGGTTAGGGGGGTCCCAAAACCGATTCTGGGGGGTCCCAAAACTATTGCTCTTGATAATAACTGACCATGAACCTAATGAAAGCCACCCGTTTTGGTAGCACTTACCATCTCTGCACTAAAACGATGTGAAACAAATGCGGGCTTTTGGGCTTTGTTTTTGTCCCTCCCCCGCGGCCCCCAACAAAACCCAACCATCAGCCAAGGGAGGGTCGTAATAAGCATAGCGAACTGCATGCTGTACCACACACCGATAGGCAAGAAGCAACCCCGTCTGCACAGTAAGTGATGGAAGCTTATACCCCCCCCTAACCGCCCAACCCCGCTGCTCTTGAACGACTGCGCCACGCTTACCTATTTAAGACCCCAAAAGGGCCACCACTAGCTTCCTCCCACACACCTTCTCCGGCGTACAGCATCTATACACGGGCATACCATACATACCAGTATACAAATTCTCAATCTACACTTTCCAATCCACACAACTTCCCAATATGTCCTCCTCTCTCCGCGACCAAATCATCACCACGGCCAAAGCCTGGGTCAAAGCCCACAACGACCGCGACGCCCAAGCCATCAAGTCCCTCGCCTCCTCCGACTTCGCCGCCCACTTCCACCCATCCTCACTCCCCCCCCAGGGCGACAAAGACGCAGAAGGGTACGCCGCCTTCCAGGCCCAGGCTTTCCCCCTCTTCGCCACCTACCACGCCGAGCTGGTCGACATTGTCGTCGACGAGGCCCAGCTCAAGGCGGTGGTCTATCTCAACAGCAACGGCACCGCGGCCGTCCCGGGGGTTACCGAGCCGTACAAGAACCAGTATGTGCACAAGCTGACCTTGACTGAGGACGCCAAGTTGGTCAGGGTGTTTGATTCGTTTGTCGACAGCGCGGGCATGTTGGGCTTTATGGGGAAGGTGTTTGCTGCTACCGGGGGCCCGCCTGGGGGTGGGAATTAATGAAGTTGGCTCAAGGCATCTTATGTACCTACCTAGGTTGTGAGGCGCGTGTTCGGGAATAGCCTGTTGGCCAACCGCCAAGGAATGCCAGACGCTGGCGGTTGGTTGGTGGTCACGGGACTGCTTGGTCGACAGGAACTCCAGGCAGTAATGCAGATTGTATTTCGGGCCGTCATCTGCCCAGTTCATGTTGTCTGTTTACTGTCGATCATGTCCGCTGAACCGCCTCTTTGCGCCCGCTGTAGCAGGAGTGTCCATCTTTTGGCCACCGACCCGAATTCTGAGGTTGGCCGCAGAATCATTCAAGCCAACAACTTTCTGGAACTCGAACGGTCGTGCGCGGCTGGATGCCCGTTTTGCAAGCTGATCCGACAGCAGCTGGTGTATGGCGAGAGGGGAAGGACCTCAAGTATTGGAGACCTTCGTTCTGCCTCAGCTCCGGTTATCGTCCATCTTAGTGACTATGCGATCCGGATATCCTCGCCGGCCCACCCCGGATACGATTACATCTACTACTTGGAAGCAGAAACTACTTTGTTGGACCGTAACCGTCAAGATGAATCCCAAAATGATCCGGATGATCTCACTTCGCACTCTGGAGGGGACACTGGCACTATACACTCGCTTCAGAGCGATGAGGGTCTGGACGCTGTTGTTGCGATAGCACGTGGTTGGATCTCAAATTGCTTGGATCACCATGTCGGCTGCTCCCTGCTAGGTACTGCACATGGGTCCGATCGGCGAGTGGTGCCCATGCTACCTACCCGGGTCATTGATGTGGGCGTCGAACCGGGACCCCCAAGGCCCCGTCTAGTGGTTCAGGGCGGCTCCAAGAGACATTCGGAATACTTTACGTTGAGTTACAGTTGGGGCCGCGGAATTGCGCCTCAGGGGAGACTTACTCCACGTAATCTCGAGGCCATGCAACAAGGGATCGATATGTCAACCCTCCCCAAGACCATCCACGACGCGGTTATCTTCACAAAGAGAATGGGCGTGGTGCGTTATATTTGGGTGGATGCCCTCTGCATCATTCAGCAAGACGATGACGCATCAGATAGTTCTCTTCATAGAGAGGATTGGGCATCAGAATGTGCAAACTTCGGTCGGTATTACACAGACGCTTTGTGTACCCTGGCCGCGACGGGGTCTTCTTCTTCGGACGAGGGGTTGTTCTTGGACAGACCGGCTCTGGAATACCCAGCGGCTGCCTACACAGTACAAGTCCAAACCTCCACCGGTCAACGGGAGCCGGTGGTAATCGAACCAGCGGTTCCCAATTGGTGGGATTGCATCAGCAGGGCGCCTCTGACGTCGCGTGGCTGGGCCATGCAAGAACGGGCCATGTCACCGAGAATACTCCATTTCACGAAACATGCTGTGTTCTGGGAATGTGCCGAGCTCCGCGCTTGTGAATTCGAGGCCGAAACGTCAAGCAGGCGCATTCAATGGCCGTGTCTTCCGGGAGAGGAGCCTCTCAACCAGCTTCGACTATCTCAGCAGCCTGCCAGAACGCGGCTCCACGATTCTTGGTACGACTTGGCTGGTCTTTACTCCTGGTGTCAGTTCACCTTCCCGTCCGACAGACTTCCAGCGCTATCCGGTTTGGCGAAGCAAGTTCAGGCCATGTGCAACCGCACTGAGGATGACCTTGACCCGCAGCCCCACCCCAAATATCATGCTGGATTGTGGGAGGGTACAGTCCATCACGCGATTGCGTGGTACAGTGCGTGGGATGCCGACAATTCGATCTTTACTCGTGCTCGACAGCAAAAAGACACGGGCAGCTATATTGCACCATCATGGTCCTGGACTTGCCTTCGGGATGGCCGACTATATGTTCGGTTTGTTCAACAACCACCTCGCTCTGTCTGGCTTACTTTTCAGGATCCACCCAACATTCTTGGACAGTGGCACTTTCCGCTTGAAATTATCGACATCAAGGTCCAACATGCCGGTCCTGATCCAATGGGAGGCGTGAGCTACGGCAAGTTGCGGGTTAACGGGCTCTTGGCCCACGTTGACATGCTTGAATGGGAGGTCGCTACATCTCATCGAGGACATGTCCTTGAACTATCCAACGCAGATTGGTCGGGCGAAGAACACAGGCTTCGGATCCATTTAGACTCACCGATGGAAGAAGACAATCACCCCGAAGGATACAGCTTTCCGTACAAAGACTTCTACTGTTTGTTGGTCGCGTTTGGGGACGAAGACATACTATTGGGCAACCAAGATCCGAACTTGGTCGGCATTCAACGCATAATAACAGCGGCATTAGCTTTGCGACCCACGGGCAACACTGCGGATGGCGTTCAGGAATATACGAGGATAGGCTTGGTATTCGTCGCCAAGGAAGTGTTATTCAGTGCCCAGGAAGTCAAAACCGTGGTAGATATCGTTTAATCACCCTACCTAGACAATGGCGCTGCTTTCTTACCCCTGAATCACCCCTGACCTTTCAACCCCTGCGTGTCTTGTCCCCCCCATCCGAGACCCTGTTCCTCACATCATTGATCTTCACCTCTCTGGCCTGTTCCTCACCCCACCTCATCAACCACTGCTGCACCTCCATCCCCAAAACAAGCTCATACCCCCCTAGCAGCATCCCGCACACCGTAAAAGAAAACCACTCCCGAAGCTCCACCGACCCGGGGATCACAAACGCGATTTCAACCGTGCCTACCACCTCTGCCTTTCCGTCCTCTCCATAAGGGGTGTACAATGTCTTGGTGCTCTCACCGGGAGCAGGTCCCCACCCTAACCCCGTCGCCGTGAGAACGGAGATGATATTGACGTTTCCAGACGGGTGGAGGTGTGCGTCGAGGGGCTTTGTCTCGGCCGAGTTGCTGATCCGGCCTGACACGGGCGTGTTGGCGCGGTGGCGGGAGGTGAGGATCTGGGTGTGTGGCGAGATGAGCTCGTAGGAGAGCTTGGTCGTTGTGGGGTTTGATGGGGGTGTTCTTCTCTTGGACTTGTCTTTTACTGTTGTTCTCTCACGTTTGTTTTCTACTGCTGTTGCCCTGCGTTTCTCTTCCATCGGCTGCGGAGGTTGTGGGGTGGCGCATTTGATGGCTATTTGAGAAGAGGAATGGGTTTCAACCTCGGAACCATCGTTGCTTGGCACGAGTGGCGTCGATAATGGAAGACTGTTCATCAGGGGGGATGCATCTCTGGAGATGAAATGAACTTGTCTCTTCACAGAAGTGTCCTCTGGGGATTCAGAGCGGGATGGTGAAGAGCTGGACCGGGGTGAGCTGTGTCTCCACGAGGATATCTCCCTGGATCCGGTGGAGCTTGGTGTTGCCGGCTCCGACGAGGGCGGTGATACCTGTCCGTATTGATGCCGGGTTTGGCGTGGAGTCGGGTCTGGCCGGCGTCGTGGTCGGCGTCGTGACCGGTGGCCAACAACCAAATCCGATTGCTTGGGAATCTGGTAGTTTCTTGGCGGAGCAGACTCTGGTACTATGCCCTTGTTGATCATTGAGTCTGCCAAAAACGCCAGGACTAGGTTTTGGTCAACGCTCCGGCTTTTTCCTCCAGGATTGATATCGCGATAGTTTTGAAGGTCGCGGATCATATCAACAAAATGAGCCATGTCATGTTTTATTTCTTTTCTATCGGTGATGGACCTCTGTTAGTAATTTGGTGAGAAACAGGAGACATAAATGGCGAGAAGGACATACATTTCTGCCTTAATCAGCATCATCTCACCCGTCGGTGATTCCTTCTCTCTAGAGTGTCTTGTATAAAGCGACTCAAGCTTCAAGGTACTCTGTGCCAAAACCAGGTCTGACTTGAGGGTTTCCATGAAGGGCAAGAGCGCAGTGAAGTCCGGCTTGAGTCGATACCATCTGTAATTGACTTTCAGCTGCAGACTACTTGGGAGTTTTGCCGTCCTCTCCATAAGCTCATCAACCTTGCCCCCTAACCGTAGAGCAAGGTCTTTAATGTCATGCAGGAAATTGTTCCTCGTCAAGTACCTCATGGCGGGTGTGCAAGTAGACTCTTCTTCTGGCCAGCGGGCCTCGAGAGATATTCGTGCGGATTGGATAGCAGTGAAACATGTCTTCAACATGAGGCGGTAGCTTCGGATCTCCTCTTCAACTACTTCCGGGGCCTCCCAGCTTATCTCGACCATCAACTCTGCAAGTTTGTAGACAGTCGAGCAGGTTTTGGCGAGCGAGATTGTGGCAGCAGCCAGACCTACAACTTCTGCCATGCTTGCTGAAATAATAGAAGGTCACAGAAGGTGCTGCTCTTGACTTCTTTCTTTCGTCAAATCGTGGGGAATGGCGATGTTTCATGAAAGGGTTATGTTGTGGTAGTGAGCAGAACCATGCGGATTTGCCGCCATATGTGCGAACTGCGGGGTTGGACGCAAAAGGCAAAACAAGGCACCCATCAAGGCAGTATTGAGAATGTGTTCAAAAGCTTATCATGTACTGTCCCACTGCCTGGGTGCGGGATGGCTGCATCAAATAGGAGCCCCAAAGTGAACCTCGACGAATGAAATCACGAAGCCGTACACCCTCCCCAGATTAGGTAGGTGGTGACAATAGAAGACCTTCAGGCACCTAAGACCAGGGAGCACAAGATACAACTTCAGAAAGGTGCGGTCACAATGTAGCTAAATCATGAAGGCTTAACTGCCTGAGATTCATGTTGTGCACCAGATACCATTCAACCGTCTATTCTATTAACTCTAGTTCAGTGCCACTCAACAGGGCTCGCAAGCCAGAATACCAATGTTGAGCCGGTCAACATACTCCTCATCTTTGTATAGCAGCGTCTTTGCCCTCCTGACGCAGCCCCGAACTCCGTTCCTAGACAGCATCGGCTTGTTGTTGAGAGAATGCAAGCGGTCTTTCTCAAACGCATCGTTCCACTCTCCATCTCCACAGTCTCCCTCATCCTTGTCAGAAACCTCGACGTAGCGAAGGCCATTCCCGTAATACACTCTTGGCTCCTGCTGTTGAGTCTCGGCGTGTAGCTGTTTCTCAGTTGGGACGCGGTTTCTTCTCTTGAGGCGGTAGTCGATAAACCACACGTGGGTCGGCGCAGCCACCGACTCGTCGAGGGAAGGGCCCAACAGCAGGTCTACAAACCCATGGATTTCCCCCCAATGAAGTGACATCGAGTCCCATTCAGGATTGTACTCGATAGCAATGTGTCGTTCTTCGCCCGCCCTGCTCAGCATTGCTGTCCAGAAAGTGCACGAAGACAGCATAGCGCTGCGATAGGTGGATATTGTGCGATCGAGAACCCCTTGGGACGCCCATAGAAAAGGCGTGAGAGTGTCTGCTTGGAGAATGATGAGATCTTGCGAGGGGCAAAGGGCGATTTGGCGTCTTGTCGAAGCTAAGGGGCAAAATGGCGATAGCTCATTGATCCGATCGTTCCAGAAAATGAGTCGACTGTCCTTTGGCTTCAGCAACTTTCGTTCCATGACGCTCCTTGATTCTCTGCACGCCGTCCAGAGTCCGCTATCGGTAAGGTATGTGGACGGGTTGTTGTTTGCCGAGTGCAATTCCCCCCCGATCCTTGCACTGTGAGGCTGAGCATGACGCGGTTGGCAGACGGACACATGGTCTTCATATTCTTGAGAATCATCGCAGAGTCTGCTAGCGTTGTCGGAAATAGTGAAAATGTGTGCTCCGGGGACGGCTGGACGGATGGCGAATTCCCAGATCATGTGCCGAAGCTCATGTGGCAGCCAAGGAAAACGAGGAAATGTCTCTGCCATTGTTCAGAGGTACAGCAAATACCTGTCGGTGTTGAAGAATTCGGCGGGCGGAAGAAAAAGAAAGATGTCCAAGGGAAGGATAGGGAAAGGGACGACTTAGACGGGTCTCTATTTATAGCAAAGAGCACCCTTGTAAAAACTTTTCCACAAGACCCACTTCGTCCTGGCGAGGATTCGTGGCTCAAATAGCTCGAAGCTTGTTTGCACGACGACTTGCTCGCCAAGCGGCGCCTCATCAAAGTGAATGTGGCCCAAGTGAATAGGTGCTGCCATTGTCAACGAGACGGGACAAACCCAGGTGAATGTCAAGTGCGGTGAGAATTGCACAGTTGGCCATCCTCTCTCACCGCCCCTCAGATACGTTAACACTAAAACTTATACTCCCACACAACATCCTCCCACCCCTCGCGCCTTTGAATCGTGGCGCCAAACCCTACCCCGTTATCTTTTGGCTTGGTGGCGGCATCAACGATACTCGCCGTCCCTCGGGCTGGTCCCCTCCACGCCCCATCCCCATCTAAGCTCTCAACATCAAACCCAACAAGCAAAGTTGTCATGATAGCCATCATCTCCGCCAAGGCAAAATGTCTCCCTGGACAGAGATGCAGCCCGCCACCATACGGCTGATGAGCCACCTTTAACGCCCTCTCCTCCTCCTTCATCAACCCCACAAACCGATCAGCCTTGAACTCTTGGCTCGTCTCCCCCCAAAACTCCGGAAGCGAATGAGACACCCCAATCGCCATTTGAACCACGGTCCCCTTTTCGAGAAAGTACGTTTGTCCCGTCGCGGCAGAAGTGATGGTTGTGTCCTGCATCACCGTCCGAGTCGAAATCTGATGGACAGTCAACCGGAGGGTTTCCTTGTAACAACTCCACAACAGCGGCGTTTCCTTTTCCAAAACAGCGGCCGAAAGGACCAGCTTTGCTTTGGACCCGTCCCTGGTAAGCAAGTTCCCTTCTACTTCCTCCCTCAGTTTCTCAACCACTTCCGGGCGGGTAAACACGTGGGTGAAGAACCAGAACACAGTCGGGACCGTGTTGGTCATGGCAGCAAAAGGGAGAAAGGCTTCAATCTTGGCGATATCCTCCAGCGGGAGACCAACATTTCGCAACTCGTGCGCTCGTAATCGAGCAAAACCAGAGGCGCTGGGGTGCTGTTCTGCGGAAAAAGCGTAGTAGGGAGTCAGAGCCTCGACCAGCTTTTTCCGACCGAGGTAGCCTCTCCGCGCGATGACAGAGGGGAAGATGCCAAGGAGCAATCCCATCAGAGACTCACTGTAATCCCAGAAGGATTGCAACAAGCTTGGATCTTTGGAGAAGGGATCTTGATGTTTTCCGTACACTGGTGGGGTCGTGGCTTTTACGACGAAATCCCTGACCCAAAGCCAGATGTTTGGGATTGTTTTCTGTTGGCTGGAACTTGACAGGGAGGTGAATTGGTGGGATACTTCGCGCAGGGCGCCATCGATCAAGCTTTGGTGCATCTCTCCTGAGAAGCTGGTTGGGATAGCGTGCAGCATGGTGCGGTCTTGGAGTTCGTCACCTTGGTCACTCATGATGAAGTCAACCGTGCTTTTGGACACGTTCATCAACGGGGAGACGGCGGATTTGATCTGGGGCTTGGTGGAGAGATGTTTGTTCTTGAGACCGGCTGAGATCAAAGACGGTTCGAAGATTGCATACAGCTTTCCCGTGAGCATGGGTAATGTGACGATTGGCTGCTTGGACTTGCGCTGCAGGATTCTGTGATAGTCTGCTTGGTGTCGGATCAGACCGATGATGTGTCCAACGAACGGGATGATGGGTTTCAGTAGAGGAGGCTCTCGTGGGTCTGCCCTTTTTGGTGTCGCGAGCGTGTTGATCAAGACGGCGATGAGAACAGCAGCTATCCCGGCAGCTAGCGGGAAGCTGGCCGGTAGCCAGTTAAGGCTGTCACGAAGGGCCATCTTGGAATGTGATGGGGAGAGATTCCAAAGTGAAACGAAAGATTGGCAGAAGCTTTGGAGTGACGAGTTTGGGACACAGGCTTAAAATAATCGTGGCATGTCTCGAATCTGTTGGTGCGCGTTGACGTGTTTGAGCGCCAAGCACCAACCGTCCAACGACGATGATCTGATTGGAGCATCGACTTTCTGTAAGACGCAAGCGAGAAGATGAAGCTCACCTGAAAGAGACATCGGTGAGGCCAAGGTCAGCACCACCGAGACTGATGACAGATCCACGTGCCGTATCCATACATCTGATGTGCCCCTCTTTCCTCGCCCACTCAACCCGGTTTTCGGATTGGAAGGTGGTGTAGCTCCCCTGGCAGGTCTCCATACAAGGTAACAATTGCAACGTTTGGTGATCGGCGTTGGCAGCAATGATTTCGCTGCAGGCCTGCACGTGGGTGCAGCAACTGGAAAGACGTTAATGGCATCACGGATCGGAATCAGGCCCGGAGACGATCACTCCTGAATTGGTTGACATTTCACCATCGACGACCGACGGGTTGCAACAGCTCTTGCATACATACGTAGAATTACCCGGCCAATAGACTACATTTCTCAGAGTGCGTGTTCCTGATTATGACGTACGAACCCGCGATAGCTACCATTCTACTACGGGTCCTAGGGCTGTTTAAAAGAAGAGCATATATCTTTGCCGCTGTGAAACCGCACCGAGACTATCTCTCCTCTTCCCAGGCCAAGCAAGTGGAGGTCATTAGGTCACCATCTTCATCATGAGAGTCATCATTCTGTCTGCTCTTGCGGTAGCATCGGCCGCCATCGATCTGTCAACGAATCTCAACTATCACAGTCCCTCCGCCCGTCACGACAATCTCGGGATTGACTTGCCAACCGTCCAACGCCGCACCCTCAAGCGCGACTCTGTCCCGTACTCGCCTGAAGATCTCAACTTCACCCATGGCATAGCCTCCGGAGACCCCTATCCCACCAGTGTGATCCTCTGGACTCGTGTTGCTCCCTCATTAGCGTCCGATCTCGGCAACATCACAGTCGAAGGCAACGTCCCTCTGTACTCTCACGAAACTGACCGATACATCAAAGCAGATCCCAATCCGATCTGCGTCGATTGGGCTGTCTGGCCTGCCACTTGCTCCAACAGCACAACGATTCCCAAAACGTGGAAACGTCAGGCCAATGAGAGTCCGGTTGCCAGCGGCAGGGTGTACACCACGAGCGACATTGACTTCACCATCAAGGTCGAGGCTGGAGGGTTGAGTCCATTCACCGAATACAACTACCAGTTCACCATTTGTGGGTCGGACAAGAAGAGCGGGATTGGGAAGACGAAGACGACACCTGATAAAAGTGATGATGTTAGTGAGGTGAAACTGGCAGTGTTTAGCTGCAGCAACTTTCGTGAGTTAGCTTTGTTGCCTTTATTAAGGGGTTAAAGGGGGCTAATCACCATTGATAGCAAACGGATACTTTAACGCGTATGGCAATGCTGCGAGAAAGGGAGGGTTGGACTATGTGGTTAGTATCATGATGACCTTTGCAACAGGAAGAAGCATGCTAAGAATGCCAGATCCATCTCGGAGATTACATCTACGAAAGCGCTGGTGGCGGCGAGAGGGCTCACAATCCCCCGCGTGTGACGTTTACGTTGGGTGACTACCGGACTCGTCACGGTCAGGTAAATCGCCCTATTCACCACTTGCATACCTACCTACTCGAGCATCGCTGATAAAAGGCTCAGTACCGCACCGACCCCGATCTCCAGCTCTTGGCAGCGGACTACCCCTGGATTCCCACATGGGATGATCACGAGGTGGCAAACAACGGGTACAGAGACGGGTTCAGTGCGCTCAACAACACAGAGGCATCATTTCGTCAAGGTGGTCGGATGGTCAGTGTCGATCAGAGAAAGATGAATGCCGTCAGGGCCTACTTTGAGTGGATGCCCATCCGGTAAGCGACAGTCATATCGCGTCCCTTCACCCACCAGGCGTTAAACCGGATGACAGACAAGTAGACCTCGATGACAACCTCCGCATCTGGAGGTCTTTCCAGCTTGGTAATCTCGCCGATCTCATCATTCTCGACACAAGAAACTACGACCGCAGCATCACCTCCCTGGGTTGGAACGACGCTTACATTGAGCTCATCCGCGATGAGGCCTCCCGGTCTCTCATGGGTGGAAGACAAGAGAATTGGTTCTATCGTACCCTGAAAGAGTCCAAAGACCGAGACGCCAAGTGGAGGATCATCGGCAGCCAAGTCATCTTCTCGGGCGCCGATGGGGCTGGGACTGATACTTGGGGTGTGAGTATCTCCTTATGGAATAGATGAAAGTGATTGTGTTACTGACAAAGGGCGGCGACAGGGATATACCGCCAACCGCAATCGCACTCTTCAGCATATCATCGACAACGGCATCGACAACAATGTCTTCCTCGCCGGCGATAGCCACCGTAACTGGGTCTGTTTATCTCCACTACGTCTTATGATGAAATATTGACTCTCGACCAGGTTGCCGATGTCACATGGCTAGGTCGATCCGAGTACAACCCCACCACCGGGTCGGGTTCTCTAGGTGTTGAATTTGCCGGTACAGCAGTCAGCTCGAGTGGTCGGGCCGGTCCCATCAGTGCTGCCAACACCTATGCTCGAAACAGGGTAAGAGATACGAATGTGCTCCAGTGGCATGAGGGGTATTACCGGGGATATTTTGTCTTGTCTGTTCAAAAGGATAAAGTCACAGCTGGGTTCTTTGGTACGTGTGACAAGCAGGAAGAATCCGTTCCGGTGACACCACGGCTGACATGCGTACCTAGGGTCTCCCACTGTTGCGACGAGAAATTCTTGGGAACTATCCCTGGCGAACTTTACTGTCCTGGCCGGAGAGAACAAGATCGCTCGTCCTGTTGCTGGCGGGAAGGTGGAGGCTGGGTTTGCAAAGGGGGGGACCACGACGGGGACCAACCTGACTTTGAACACAGAAACGAAGAAGTGGGAGGTGATTGGCTTTGATGACATGTTTATTTCTCGTTGATGAGGTACCTACCTAGCATTCTCTCAACCTTTCCATGTCCAACTACTGAGACATTGGCAAGGTCTCCGTGGTCGAATGGGGAAAAGCAATACATGCATGTCTTCTTGCCACTGTCCAAGTTCCGATGTGCGTGCGGAGGTATGACAAGATATGACATGTTTACTCATCATTGATCGTCTTAGTCAGAGCTAGTCAAGCCCTCGGAATCAAAGCTGTCGGCATTGGAAGCCCTCGCACTACAAGTCTCGCATTTATGAGTCCTCGGGTTTGAAAGCCCTCCTTTTGGAAAGCCTAGTCTTCGAGTGTTAACTGAACTTCGAAGCCTTGAATAAGCGCGAAGACCAGCAACTAACACCACAGTGGTACCTAAAGAGGCGGGTAGATCTTCGACCCCAACACTTTCCAGCACGTTACATTTTCGCTATCTAGGTTGGTATAAAGGACAGATAATGTAGTTTGATTTCGGTCATAATTGTAAACTGTGCATGTCATATTCAATGGCTTGGTGAAGTTGTTGCGACGAGATGATTAACTCTATCTACCTAGTACACTCCCTGATGGATGTGTGAACGAATTGAGGAATGCTGAGATGAAGCAGTGACGAGACACAATCCCCATTAGGTACGGCGACCTACAACCATGGCGTCCAAGATGTCGGAGGTTGACAGCCTCAAAGGGGATTCCTCAAAGAATCCGTCATCACGGAACGCCTCAGCAGCACCGCTACCCAGCACGCGGAGAACTGTGTAACCAGCTTCCAGATCGTCAGCGAACGCCATGTTGCCTGTTTAACGGTAGTCTATAGTCCTGGAACTACCTTACTGCCAGTCTGAAAATAGTATAAAAGGGGGCACCTCGCCCGGTGAAAAGCTCTCCACTCAGTTCATCACAGCAACTCGTGTCTTCGCTACCACATCACCCACAGCCAAAAGAGCATTCAGCCTTGAAACAGTCACCGAAAAGATGTTCAGCCTCAAGAATATCGTCACTCTGCTCGCTCTCGCGGTCTTCTCCGCCAGCGCTGCTCCTGCTGCTGATGTCTCGGTGGCCGAGGCTGCCAGTGAACAACCGGCGATTGTCGCTCGCCAGGCCTGGGCCTCGGTGTATGCCTGCCAGCACGTCTGGTGGGGTCTTCCCTGCCAAGGCTTCTCGCCCTACGCCGGTCAATGCAGTGAGTAGCACCAATGTCTGAGCCTAGGTCAGTCAACGCTGACATGTTTTGTTCGCCAAGTTGGAGTCCCCGCCGGCTACAACGACAGGATCAGCTCCATCAGGAACAACAATAAGAACAATTTCCATTGTGTGTGGTACGAGTAAGTAATTCCCAGTGTCACATCGTCTTGTGAACTCTCTAACAATTATACACAGGCACGGCGGCTGCACTGGCCGCTCATACGCGAACCAGGAGGATGCCAATCTCGCTGACGGTGACGGATTCTTCAATGACCGTATCAGCTCTATGAGGTGCAACTACATAGGAGCTCGGGTGGCCTCCAACACCACGGTCGAGTCTAACAATACCACGGTACCTGAGGCTTCTGACCTCGCTGCTCCTTCGCCGAAGGAGTAGACGTGCCAACCAAGGGCAGGATCAACGACCTAACTATGGTGGGCGTGGTGGTTGAAGACAAGGGGTTGGATGATGGATAACGACACTCTCTTTCTTACTTCTCTTCTTTTACCGAGTCATGGGGGGTTGATGGGAAGGGCATGAAGCCGGCCATGTCCGCTATTCCTGTTTTCTCATCTCACAGTCGGTCCTCTAGGTTTCTACTTTACTTTCCAACTCAGGCGATGATATGGCCAGGATACAAAGCTTTTCTACCTGGGTACATGATCAGACAGGTTTCCAAGCGCAAAGAACATGATGCGCTCTATTTACCTTACTTTCCTACTGCAAGCGTGAAGCGTGAATGTCTCCCATCACCTTTTATGGAATCGTTTGAGATATCAAATATGGCCAGATAACGAGGAACCGACCTGGCCACATGCAGCATCAACGCTTGGGTGAGAAGATGTTCTGACGATGTTTCCGACAAGACATGCAAGTCATCCAATACCGAGGTGGACAGCGCTTGGCTCCACTTCCAGAATTGCTTCTTTGCAGCATGCACAAGACCGGGGTTAAACTATTTCCAACCTTGATTTCCCCTCTTGGCTCTTCTCCCTTCCCAATCAGAACCCGGGCGACAGAGAGTAAGAGGAATGGTGCGATAGCTTCTCTCCTGATATGGACTGGGGTCATGTTGTCCTTCAACCCCTCATTTTGCTGTCCATCACCTACCTTATCAGGACCTCGGAGCCTTTCCACTCGAGCACTCAACCCACGCAACACATTTCAACAAACCTCTCACCACTGTCCAAGAAGTTGACACAACACACTTGATCCGAGTTCATGACTCAGTCATACTACATGGCATTTGCACAAGTTCAAGCCTAACCTCAATCCAGCGTTGCCTCATCAAGCAGACTCGCCGATCACCACTCTCCTTTTATTCCCTCACTCACCGTGCATTTATCCCGCCAACATCGACACCTTCACAAACCCCCCTCTTTCGGCACCCATCTCTCGACTGCAACACCCCTCGAAACGCGATGACCGTCACCACCGTCGGCATAGCCGGCATCACCGGCCGCCTCGCCCGTCTCATAACCCACCACCTCCTCACCCTCAACCCCTCCCTCACCATCAAAGGCTACTGCCGCGACGCCTCCAAAACCTCCTCCTACCCAACCCTCTCCTCGAAAAACCCCAACATCACCATCACCCAAGGCGACCCATACGACCCCACCGCCTTACGTCATTTCGTCTCCGGATGTGACGTGGTGATCTGCGGCCTGTTCGGCGACCCCCGGCTCATGACCGAGGGCCAGAAGCTGCTCATCGAAGCCTGCGAGGCCGAGGGGGTGAGGCGGTACATCGCCGGGGATTGGACGCTCAACTATGACAACTTGCAGTATGGGGAGCACCCGCAGAAGGACTGCCAGAAGGTTGTCAAGGAGTTTCTGCAGGAGGAGGGGAGGAAGGTAAAGGGGGTTCACATCCTGATTGGGATCTTTTACGAGACGTTTTGGAGTGATTACTTTGGGGTTTTCAAGCCGGGGGAGGAGGGGGCGGTGTTGAGGTATTGGGGGACGGGGGGGGAGGTTTGGGAGGGGTTGAGTTATGACGATGCTGCGAGGTACACTGCGCAGGTGGCGCTTGATGAGGAGGCGACGGGGGTGCTGGCTTGTGAGTGTAGCAAGATCGGTGATTGAAAGTGAGCGGGGTGGCTAACGATGGATCAGTCCTCGGTGACAGGAAGAGCACGAAGCAGCTTGCGGCCGAGTTTGAGGAGGTTTACGGAGTGGCTCCGAAATTGGAATGCCTGGGTACGGTGGAGGAGTTGAAGACCAAGATGGAGAGCACGCGGGAGAAAGAGCCGCAGAATATCTTTGCGTGGTTGGCAGAGTATGTTTCTACGCAATTTTCGTGTTACTATTCCACCGATGGAGATGCTGACAATTTCTGTAGTAACTACCAGACGTATATCATGAACGGACAGACCTATGTGTCGACGAAGTTGGACAATGGGCGCTACCCTGGTGTCAAACCGGCGACATTCAAGCAGTTCCTCCACAACCACAAAGTGGAAGAGTTGAACGCTTTGTATACCAAGGCGGCCGCGGATATATGAGAGTGTGAGCAAAAACATTGAATGCTAAATTCTGCGAGAAAGAAGGAGAAAGAAGGAGAATGTTATAAAGATAAGAAATCGGGATTATTTAGGTGACAAAACTTATCACATTGACCGGCCCCGAGTATTCTGATCGGATGCGATGACATGCAGCTTGGACCCTGATCCTCCCGGCCCCGACTCGGCTCGGTGCGCTCGCTTCGTGCCCGGCCGGGACTTTGTCAACTCGCCCGAAAGGGACAGTTCCCCAGGCGGCGGCATGGGCGGTGCTGGGCACATCTGCATGTCTGTGGCGCACGTGGGGGGCTTTTGTAGGACTAATCATCACATAATACCAGCACGCTATGGTCGCACACTGCGATTCCTCGCTGCAACAACCCACCGAGGTGTTCACGAATTTCCTCTTTCAGGCCAGGAAAAAGTGTAGGAATGACTTCCGCGCTGTTGTGTTACCCCAAGTCTAAAGTCTTGGGGAGGCACGAAGGGGGGGCCATGGCCTTAAGAAGCTAAAACAAGTCCAAAACCTGGACTGCTATGGGCCAACTGCATTTCGACAGACCAATGACGGCCTCGCCCACCCAACCATCACCACTGACATGCCGTCGTTTTTCGGGGGCTCAGACATGCAGAATGGCAGTTCCCACTCCCAAGTGTTTGGTCTCGTCCCAAGTTTTCGTTTCTGCCGTGTCTCTCGGGCGGGAGACTGCCGAACCTTCTTTTCGTTGATAGATAGGGTAGCAAGTCCGTTGAAATCCGTCAATTCCGGCTGTGAGGGTGCTGACTGTGCCTCCCCACGCTATGCCTCAGGGGGGTTAAGGGTAATGCGTATACCACGTAAAATCCTTCCCGAATTTTTGGCACTTGTGCTATCGTTCTTGTGCCCCTGTGATATCAACCTTCAGTGTGATCAATGGGTACTGTGAGATGAACTCATGTCTGCATGTCATCGGGAATGTCATCTCGATCTCCCAACAGGCCCCAACATTCCCTGCTTTTGGTGTATCACAGATCATTTCTCCCCGCGCCTGCGGCAGCTCCTGCGCGCAAGAACTGCCAGAACTGCCAGGTGGATCGCGGCTGTCCGGTAGTTCTGGCGATTAGTACTACAAGTTGACCCCGCGCAGAAAATTAGACGCCAACAGGGTCACACAAGCTGACAGGCGGCAGTGTTTATTTGTGCCACCATTACATCGCTTGGGAAAGAAGATGCTGATCTGCATGTCGAGTTGCTGGCCTTGCGTCTCTTGGGACTCGAGTAGCCGTTTTGGCACACACACCAGAGGATTTCCGACCAGGACTATTGTCTCGTTGGTGATGTTTGATCCTTGGCTCTCCGGCCTGACTTGGCCTTACCAGGACTTGGCCACCAATGTGATCCATCGTTGCTGCTTGATGTACACAGGAACCGTAATTCGTTTCCTTTCGTCGGAGGTGTTGTGTAACCGTCTCCTGCATTCAGTCTGCCTTTACTGATGCAATGGAGTCCCCGGGATCCTGGTAACTGTCGCCCCCTCCCTGTCCTGCCCCAGAAACCTAAGTGGCACACATGCCGAGCTTGACCCATGAGGCACGTACAACCTCACTCGATGTAACACTGAAGCACCCAAAACATAAATCCTTCCCGTTGGTACCAGCACAGATAACTCCGGGGTCCCAGTTCCTCATCTTCATTTTCCTCATTGTCAAAGCCCTCTCTCTTGGTTCTCCGCATTCATCCTCCACGAATCTTATTCTTCGGCTCCGACGCAATCTATCCATACCCCAGCATCAAGAACAAGCATCCGGGAATGCCAGTGCATGGCAAAGGATTTACCATCAATCCTTGACCGCTACGCTTGAGCATCCCTTTCACTATCAGACCACAATTCCGTCAAGATGGTGCAACTAGACAGCTTCAACACACAGCAAAAGCAGCAATATATCCTCGCCACCGTCATCATCGGTCTTGTGCTGTCGACCGTCTCCCATGTGGCGAGGATATACGCCCGACTGAAGATCATCAAACAGTTACGAACAGAAGACTGGTGCATGACAGGAGGATTAATACTCAGCTATGGAACAGTGGCATGTTTACTATACGGTATACCAACCTCCTCCCAACAACCGCACCGGCCTACCCCTCGTGCTGACCAAAAGAAAACAGGACTACCCAACCAAGGCGTGCCGGTTCCTGTCCTAGGAAAACAGCGCTTTTCCGAATTCCTCCTCATGATCTGGATCATACAAGTACATCTTCCCGACTCCTCCCCAGCCTGCTCATCACTAACACTCCTCCCGCCTCAGAAACTCCAACCCCCAACCCTCTTCCTGATCAAGCTCTCCTTCATCATCTTCCACATGACCATCTTCCAGGGCACCACCTTCCGGCGCGTCTCCTGGGCCGTCGCCATCCTGACAGGCTGCTGGGCCGTCGCCAACGTCCTCGGCACCACCCTCCAGTGCAGCCCCCCTTCCCTCTTCTGGGACAAGGACCAGACCGGCTCCTGCCTCAAAGACCCCGTCCACCGCATGGGCGTCCCCAACGCCATCATCAGCTCGCTGGGGGACGTGGTCATCTTCGTGATGCCCATCCCCCCGCTGATGAAGCTTCGGGTGCCAAAACGGACAAAAGTCGGGTTGGTGGGGGTGTTTAGCCTGGGGATTTTGTAAGTCCCTTTCTCTGATAACTACCTACCCATCACTTCAAGAGGCATAGTTCTGATTCCAGGCATGGGGAAAAAAACAGCGTCCTCATAGCCAGCTTCTTCCGCTGGATCGCCCTCATCGGCTCCGACCGCGACATCTTCAACTCGTCCCAGGTCCAGACGGGCGTGTGGACCTACCTCGAGATGTCGGTCGGCATCACCTGCGGGAACCTCCCCTTCCTCGCCCCCCTCTTGGGGTGCGTCGGCCCGTCGCGCAAGTCGCACATGCCGGCGCTGTCGACGAGGGAGGAGTACTATGCAAGGAATCTAAAGGTTGATCCTTTGGCCAGTGGGACGACGCAGAATAGCAAGGGGAGCGGAGGTAGTACGAGGGGACATGGGCACCATGGGCAGAAGCCGCTGCCGCTTGTGCCCGGTCAGCAGCAGAAGGAAGGGTTTACTAGGTTGTATGATAGGGGCGTGGGGGTGCATCATGGGAGGGATGGGAGTTTGAGGACGCTGCCGAGTGAGTTTGATATGGAGATGCAGGCTATTGATGCGATGGGGTCGGATAGGGAGTCTGGGGAGGAGTTGGTGCATGGGAGGCAACAGCAGCGGGAGAGGGGGATGGGGAGGGTGGATCCGAGGGATGATGTTTATCCTTGAGTCGGATGGTGGTTGGGGTAATGTTTGATGAGGTGTACTGCTTTGTGTTTTGTTTTCCTGTATCTGTGATGATATCCTGGGGCTGGGTGGCGGTTGTACACAAGGGAGGTTCTTTGTAAGTATGATAGGAAGGTAGGTAGCAAGCATGTATTATAAGGTAATGTCAAATGCAATAGGTCGAATGTATTCTTTTGTGTCAACTTTTGGACTATTCTCAACCAGCACATTTTCTTCTGTGCCCCGCTTAGCAAGCACCGTCCTTGACACCCGGCCCGCTGTAGTTCTGGCAAGGGGTCTTCGCATCAGTGCAGACATTGACCAAGGTGGCCCTGTCACCGTTGGCCTTGGTGATGCCGACAACCTCGCCTCCCTTGCGAGCGGTGACACCCTCGACGTAAACCTCGCGGGCGCACTTCTGGCACTGTGGGAACGTTAGTACACGTTTAGTGAGCCATGGTGAAACCTGAGTCAACTTACTGTTCCACACGAGCGGTAAACCTTGCCGTAGTTCTCGGCATAAAAGTTGATGATCTAGCAGCATGCATTGTTAGACTTGGCGAAGTGTCACAAGGAGCACTGATAGGGACACCCACGTTCACGCGACCGCAGCCGTTGTGCTGGATCACCTTGTCCGAGGCATGATAGGCACCACCACCGATGATGTTGGTGACATCACCCGGTCTGTCGTCCTTCTGTAACTGGGGTTAGATCATTCAACGTACACTTGCTCAACTGGAGTTCCACTTACGATGGAGATGGCATCCTCGCAGACGTCCTCGAACCAGACGAACTCGAGGTTGCAGCCGCCACCCTTGCAGTAGACACCCTCTCCGACCGTCTTGCCAATGATGACGTTGCGGAGAGTGCCGCCACGCTCAACGACGAACGCTGTGTCCTGCTCACCTGGGGGAAAGTTAGCGTCTAAGGGCGGGCAGGAGAATGTAAAGGCACAGAAAGGAATGACGTACCGCCTTCAGACTGTCCATTGCAGCTGCTTGGATTCCTGTCAAACTTGCGCCAGCCGCCATCATAGACTTGACCGGCCTTGACGTAGATGGGTGCCTTGAGAGCAACGTTCCCGGTGTGCTTGGGAAGACCGCCGGTGTATCCCAGGCAAGCGAATGCCGTGGGAGCAGCGGCGAGGAGGGTGAGAGCGATCTGTCCAGCGTTGAAGAACATGTTGGGCCTTTTCCGAGGTCTGTTGTCGAGGGATGGGCGACGAACTACTATCTCGAAATGATGTGCTGTTTCACTCACTTTATAGATCAGACGAAACTGGTGATGTCCACTTGATCTCGCAAGCATAACTCCTCTACGGAAGAACCCGTTCTACACTACCCCATAATCCCCTCCATTACGAGCCATATTTCGGTGGGAAAAGGAGTCGAGTCTGTATAGGGTTAGGTGCAGGCATTGGCACCCGGCGATGCTCCCTGTTCAAGATCCACGGAAGAACGGAGTTCTTCGACACGCTCAGAAAAATCCCGGAATATTTGCGGACGGAGGTGCATGACGTTTCGTATTTCCTTGCAAATTTGTCATGACATGACGGCACAACGGGTCCCCCATCGGCGTCGTCGACAGGTTTGGTGGTGAGCCAAGTCAGGCCAAGCCGAGGGTCCAGTTCGTCTGGCTTGCCGAAACAACGTCCAGGCTTGCGAGAAGCCATCCTCGATTTGACTTGGTGTTGTGAACCTGTCAAACCAACCTGCACCCCGGACGGTATTTCTCCGCCTCCACCGCGTTGGCGCCGGGACTCGAGAGCTTCGGAACCCCCCTAACCCCCAATCCGGAAAGTTCTCCGCTTGGTCTATGTCCTAGCTCAACCTTGAGAGGTGAGTTTCCAGTTTTCCACGATTACATAATTCAACGGTCAATTTATGGAGGAAGCCTTCATTGAGCTTGGTGGAAAAAAAGGCCATTTGCCCTCCATTCTCTTCAGCTGGCTTGTTGACAAAGGTGTGCTCACGATGGGACTCGAGTCTGTGTACCGCTCAGACTTACCACCCTGCCGCCGATCACCATGAACCGGAACATCTCCAACCATGGACTCGGGGCCGTTCTCCGCAGCCATGGCACGCCCGAGAGTGGACCCCGTGCTGTTTCAACCGGCTGCATTTTATCCACCAAACAAATGCAGATTTGTGCGCCCTCTCCACAACCTCGGTTGAGTTGCCAGGATGCATAAAGCTATAAAAGACTAAATCCTTTGGCATTTTCGCTCTCTAGATGCATCAGAGGTTGACTTTGCACTTGTCTTTCACAAGTCTACGGCACAGTTTCTGAAGAACTGTCTCGGAGATCTTCAAGCGACGAACACGATGACAGTGGTTAATGTCCTCTCCATCACAAACACATCTCTGCAAGCGGGGTAATTTGAAGCTGAGTGTTATCTGACAGTTACACAGAATGTGAGAATGTGGCTTTTGTTGCTCAGCTCGTACGTGGCCCAACCAGCTGCCCCCATTCTGTTACCATTTGTGGCGCAAAAGCGGTCAATATATCATCCAAACATTGATCCTTTCATCATCAACATCCTCAATCGTGATACCTACCAGTGCTGGGGAGAACACTTCGGTGTGGATGTGATGGTTCATGCTACCCCTCCAGCTAAAACGCACTCGGAATCGATAAACAGTGCGCCAGGCAAGCCACGACAGGTAGCATTGGACCATGAAAGGTCATGAGCGGGCGACTGCCGAATGGTGGCTGCATAATGTAGCATTCATCAACTCAGCCCTACGCGGCCTCCACCGCTACCGGGCACGTCGACGATCTAGGCCCCTCCTGTCCTGCATATCTAGTCATCAAATATTTGGTTCCAGCTGGCTATAAGCAGCATCTTGGACTCTGTTTGGCTGCCACTAGAGCAAAGTGTCGGTACAGGGCTGAGTTACGCAAGCCATTGCGATAAAGACGAAACGCAGATCCCAAGAAACAACGAATGATGGCGAAGGTGATGGTGAAAGACATCATGGCTGCCTTGGCTGCTCTGCCGACCGCAACGTCCGTGGTGCCTTCACGGACCGAAGTTGGAGGAGACAACGCGGTCGATAAATAGGTGCCATGAAGTATTGCTTCAAAGGACGATCTTGTGCTTCAGCTCATTACCTTAGGGACTTCATTTCCACAAGAAACACAACAAACTGAACTTCACCAATTCAACATCACCAAACACACCTCTCAAACATGTCGACCCCCACCGGACCCCAAATCGTCCCCGGCCAATGGATCGTCACCCTCCGCCCCTACGCAACCTCCTCCATCAAGTCCTCCCACGTTTCCCTCCTCCACACCCTCACCGAAAACTCTGACTCCCCCGTCAACGTCACCATCAACTCCGAGTTTGACCTTCCCGAAATCCGGGGCTACTCGGCCTCCTTCGACGAAGCAACCAAAGCCGAGCTCGAGGCCCTCCCCGAAGTAGCCGACATCGAGCCGGTCCAAATCTTCAAGCACTGCGCCGTCCAGTCCGACGCCCCCTGGGGCCTGGCCCGCATCTCCACCCGCTCCAAGCTCCCCGCCGCCGGTCCCTACACCTACAAGTACACCAACACCGGCGAGGGCGCCATCGCCTACGTCATCGACACCGGCATCAACGACACCCACGTTGACTTTGAAGGTCGCGCTTCCAAGGGGCCCAAGTTTGTCACTGCTACTGGCGAGATCAGCGATGACGATCTGAACGGGCATGGCACGCATGTCGCAGGGACGATTGCGGGTAAGACGTATGGTGTTGCCAAGAAGGCGACGGTGATTGGCATCAAGGTGTTTGATGACTCGCCTGAGCCGGGCGCGCAGACGGGCGATATCATCAGTGCGCTTGACTATGTCGTCAAGGAGTTCAAAGAGCACGGCAAGCCGAGTGTGGTTAACCTCAGTCTTGGTGGTGGGGCCTCGCCCGCGATGGACAGAGCGGTGGCTGGCGCTGTGAGGAGCGGTGTCACTGTTGTGGTGGCTGCTGGCAACGAGGCAGTGAGCTCTTTCCTACATATGAGGTGTGTTGATATGTAAGATTGACTGCTAACGCATGGATAGGCACAGGCTACGACGAGTTCTCCGGCTAGAGAACCCCTCGCCATCACTGTTGGTGCAAGTGATATTGCTGACAAGGTATTGCAACCCCTTCCTTTGCTGTTCCATGAATGAGACGAAGAGATTTTGTTCAAAGGGACAACTTACTAACCAATGTCTCCTCCAGGCTGCCAACTACTCCAACTATGGCAAGATGGTCGACATCTTCGCTCCTGGCTCCAAGATCTTGTCCACCTGGATCGGGAGCAACGAAGCCACCAACACCATCAGTGGCACTTCAATGGGTACGTCCTATGCTTCCTGTTCATGGCTCCTGTCCACGTCAGTCTACGTCACTAACCACTTCCCCAAAGCATCCCCTCATGTGGCAGGTGCTGTAGCCCAGATCATTGGCAAGGAGCCAACCGAGCCTCTTCTGGTGGTTCCCAAGCTTCTTCAGTGGGCCGAGAAAAATGACCTCACGGGTCTGAGGGAGCGGACTATCAATGCCCTTTTGCAGATTTCTGATGCCTGAGTTTTGCAAGCTTGAGGTTGGACATCAGGGTGGTCTTTACGGGGGCACTGGGGGGCATGCGGGGAAAGAGGGGGGGCGCGGAACCGAGGTCTTGGCTGAGCTATATCAAGATGCTTGTTTGGGCAAAGATCAGTTGAAGCTTACTCCGTGTGCTGATCTCGATATCACTGTCTAGCGCTTGTTTTTGTATCACAGAATGCCTGGAATATGATGATTGTTTGAGTATATCTGGTAAAAGAAGAGCATAGGAGGGAGGTGGTGCTTGCACGTGCTTGCGAGAACGGACTGGTTGCTTCCGCCGAGGTGTCTGCTGTTCTGGGAAATGAGAACCATTCCTCCGTGTTTACTCCTGCAAAAAAAGAAGCGACAAGCGCCTGCTCTTCGCTTACTTCTCTTGGCTGTGGCACGATCAACAACCGCCTCTCCTTTTCTATCGCCTCCTCTTCTCGTACACTCGAGATGTTTTCGCATGCGGGGGCGCACCAGTCCTATCTAGGGCAAGCTTGAACAACAACCGCTACAGCATGATCCAGTCTACCGTATATATCAAGAAATAACACAATTACTGGATGTAGTATAGTGGCAAACAGGGTGTGCTCCTACCCAGATGTGGTCCGAGTAAAGGAAAAGTAAGCCAGTGTCTTGGTCTTCTGGCTCGTGCATATCTGGGGCTGTGGTGAGCAAGGAGTGCTCTCTCACGTGTTTTGGTCTGTGCCAGCCCTGAATCTGAGCAACTATGCCTTATCCAGTAATTGTGTTATTTCTTGATATATACGGTAGCTGGCGTTCTGACATCGACTACGGAGAGATTTGGCCGATCTAGGGTCCACTTCCCGTCTTCCTTCCCGTCAGACAAGTGGTCGATCTGGGGGAGGCTTTGCTCCAGCTGCTTGAACGGGGTTAGCGCACTCCACCACGCTGACGCTGTACGGTTACAATATCGAATTGAGATGGCAAAGTTTGAACTGTCAGAAGGAAAAGGACGAAGGATTCACCTTCCAAGGACCCTGACCTGCCGGATGGAGAGAAGCGTACTGCTCCATATGTCGATCTTGTTATCGTCCGGGTTGATGGTCCTGCTACTGGACATGGACTATTGCAGAAGGATCACTGAGCACATTGATGAACCTCAATTCCTCGAACAAAGGAGACGGAGAGAGTTTGAGCCCAGCCCGGTTGAAGCATCGGCAGGCTGTCGTCGGATAAGGCAAAGAGGACGGCAGCAATGGCTTGAACCAAGAGAACGATTCTCTTAGCTGCGATCTAGATCCCAACCCGTTGCGCCACTCACCACCAAGGCATGGGCCGATAGCCGTTCGCTACTGACGTTCCTGCATGTAGCCGACATCCCCAGTGTAACGAGCCCACTCCTTTCTATGAGAATGAGGTGGACAAGCGAGAATACCACAGTAGCCAAGACCATCCCCCTGGAGACTCTTCGCCACCCCTCCACCTCATTCGACGGCAGCCGAATACCCGGTCCAATCATGCGGTTCGAGAACATAGACCTGAATACTATTGACTAACACGATATCAGATGTCTTCGTCTTCACGGGAATCCAACTGGATACTTTGAGTTAGTTGGAATAGTATACCTACCTACGTAGGTAGACATACCGTGAATTCTTGTCGCATGCCACAGTAAAGACGCTTCAGCATGAAAGGTACCTAGCTATACCTGACCAACTCTCCAAAATCAGAGCGGTGCAGGTCGTCCGATTATACTCCACGCAGAGCATGATCTCAACCACTGTGCAGATCTTGCGGTTCAATGCAACCCAAAAGTGAGGCTCTAGCTGAACAAAGACAGCTATGCACCCTCAACGTTACAACCGCTACACAGAAACCCGCGCGCCTCAATCATTGGCCACCAAACCCCATCAAATCATCTCACACAGCATGGGTCTCTGGGTCTGTAGCAGGTCGTACTGGTGACAATGACACTCGAAAACACATCATGAACTCCACCGATCGACCTCACTGAAGAATAAGACGGAAAGACTCAAGACCGTGATGCTTGTGACCCTGATGAAGAGATTCTGTCTATAAAAGCAGACCATCATCACGACATCAAACCACTTTCTTTCCTCATCCTCATCATCAAGCCTCTCAGACAACCAACCTTCCAAGACAACTCTTCACCCTCCAAACCAACCAACCAACCAACCAACCAACCCATCAAAATGCAGCTCTCCAACCTCCTCATCGCCGCCCTCGCCGGCACCTCCTCCGCCTACACCCTCTCCGTCTACAGCGCCGACAACTACCAGGGCACCCAGAAGAGCTACTCCACCTCCGGTTCCCGCTCCGTCGGCTTCACCGTCAAGTCCTGGATCTGGGAGTCCACCCCCGGTGATGGCTGCTGGTGAGACAACCTCTCTCTTGATTCACACCCACCCCCCCCCCCCCCCCTCCCGACATATCACCTTTTGCTAACAAAGGTTATTCACAGCGTCAACTTCTGCAAGGGCTCCACCTCGCAGGGCCGCTACTGCGGCAGCGCCCGCAAGGCCGTCTCCTCCGCTGGTGTCAACAAGGTCGTCACCGGCTGCGGCAGCGCCGTTCTCAACTGCTAAATGCAGATTCGAATGAACGGATGATGATGATGATGATGATGGAAAAGGGGGGGTCGGATGCTGAGTGAAAGGATGGGATAGGACTAGTCACTGCAGATGGATTGGGAAAGGGTGGGAGGATCTTTGTTACCTAGGTAACCAGGGTTCGCTCACTACTTTGCCAGCAACTGTGGGGATGAATTGAAGTGTCTTGTTCTCTGAATAGTTTGCCCTGGTCCGTGACATGTCCCATGCTGTGCTTGTGTCCATTTCGTTTGGCTGCTCAACCTGTGTTAGAGGCTTAGAAGCACGTGTGCCATCTAGAAGCTTTGTGAGATGTAGACTGATGAAGTCATCTGTCCTGTTTAGGTAGGTAGGTGGGTAGAGTATTAGAGTGCCCTGCTACAGTCACTGGCGCGCAAACAAGAGAAGCCACCTGAATAGTTAGGCATTCAGACTGCTTACTTGGCGGTTGGAAGACATGATGATCATGATGGGAGGTGTTGCGCGAAAGGTAGGCGCCATGTATAGAGTTATGCAAGCTGGATTATGCTTCACAATTGGTCACCAAGAGATATTTGTTTGTGAATTGAACAAAGAGTAATTCGAAAAACAAGTGTGTCTATTTTCTCAGGGGTCAGCCCGGGATTCGTCTGCACTCGAGGAACTGTGGTCAGGTACCTTACACAGCCGTGGTCAAAGCCAGACAGTAAAATCTACTACTCAGATCCGTCACAGGCTTTAGATGACCAACATTGATTGTCCTTTGTCAACCATCACTAGGTACCTATCATTTCAGACATAGTACTCATCAACCTTGACATTTCATTTGGCTAACTCATAGATAGGTACTATCTACTCCCTAGCAATCAAAACCATGATCCAATTTTGCGCCTTTCCAAGCCCATCCAGTTATCCCCCTTAAACCCCAACACAAACAGCAAATCCAAGCCACAAGTTGGTGCAAGTCGAGTTGACCTCCGGGTTCCAAGCAGCAAACGCCGCGAGCGAAATGCCATAACTGGCGGCAATCACCTCGCAGGTGTCGCCAGTCACAACGGTGTGGAACAGCGAGCAGTTGGAGGGCAAGCCCGGCATCTGGGGGGCGGTGTTGGTGGGGGTGCTGGTAGCGCCGGTCGAGGTGGTGGTTGTGCCGCCGTTCCCAGCGGTGCTCGTCGCGGTGCCCGTGGTTGTGCCGCCGTTTCCGGCGGTGCTCGTCACGGTGATCAAAGTTGTGCCGCCGTTGCCGGCGGTGCTGGATGTTGTCGCAGAGACGCCGGTGCAGACAAAGTAGTTGAGCCAGAGGTTGGTGCATCCCGCGTTGACCTCGGGGTTCCAGGACAGGAACTGGGCGATCGAGATGCCGTTGGCGGCGGCGATGACGGCGCAGGTGTCGCCGCTTTGGACGTAGTGGTAGCGGTTGCAGCTGGGGCTCAGGCCGGGCATTTGAGGGGACTGGGCCGAGGCCAGAGAGGCGAGCCCGGTGAGGAGGGCGGCGGAGAGTGTGAACTTCATGATGAGGGTTGTTGGGGTGGAGGTCTGGAGCTGAGAATGAAGATGAGGATGCTGGTGATAGTGAGGAAAGAATCCAGATTGTTGAGGGTCATTGGCCTCCCTTTTATAGGCGTCTGTCGCCTTGTATCGAGATGAAGATATTTTCAGCCTTCCTCACCATCAGTCCATGTCTGCCCAGGCCGATGCCGCTTCTTGCCTAGTACCTTACCCACCTAGGTGGTAATATGCCGACGGGGATACAGCGTGTAAGCGAAACGAACTATCGACACTTTCATACCCACTTTCCAAGACGGTAGTGTGTATGGCAGCCGCTTTCATTGGGCAAGCTTCACATCGTTCCTGTGCCCATGCTCATGCTAGAATCTTCCCGTATATTTTGCTGATGCCTAGCACGCCTGGCAGTGTAGAACCAAGCTTTTCATGTAGAAGCAGGCATAGGGCATATGCGCTCACGTCGCATTCTCACGACACTATGCTGACATCACACGGTTCGCGTACAAAACGAGGAAAGGCTCGTGTCAAGGCGGGACATAGGGCTTACCTACACCACCGGAATGCTACCTACGAACAGGTTTCTTGCATAAGTGACGAGGTGCCCTTTGCAGACATGGTTTTCGCACTGACCGCTGTGAAATCATGAACTTGGCGATGCCTTGACTAATCCATGCTCATTATGTCGAGGGATATTTTGGGCAAGTATCGCGATGAGTGTGAACTCACCGATGCTATACAAGACATCAAAGGCGGTAAAGGCGTCAAAGCTGAAGCAAGAAGTGACATAACTTGGCAGTCCCCATCATTCTGTGCTGGCCGACTATCGATTCTTACAAGAGGTCTAGTTGTTGTGGACTCATATCTAGAACAGGATAAGCCAGCAGTTGCCACGTAGGAGATCAGGCAACGGCGAGATGAAGCAGCATCCTCGACGTTGATGCAAGCTAGCAAGCGAGAAGACGCTAAACCACGATGTTTACATAGAGCCCCGCTGGTGTCTTTCGAGTCCGTCTTGCCACCAGGGCCATCGCAGTCTCGCAGCTTCTTTGAGTTGAGCAGAGGGCAATTCATTCCTTGATGTAAGGCGAGGCTCGCTTCTGGTAGACCCACGCACTGCTTGCTCCGGGCAGGTTGCTTTTAGGGCTTTTGTTTGTCATTTTCCGACATTTTGTTGCAAATTTTTATCACTTTCCCTTCAAATTTTCTTGCACTTTCTGACACATCTTTGCTCATTTATTATGTGGCGAATACAGGAGGTGTCTGATAGTAGTATCTCTATCTTTTGATAATGTCGCTGATTGCAAAACCTTCTCTATGCTTCTGTTGGATAAGAGTGGTTTTCTTTTGATGGTTGGGAAATAAACAATGTCGCGTTGAGAGATGACAGGAACTCTTGATGAGCCGGGAGTTCGTAACAGACCTCAAAGCCCTTTACACGCTTGGGGTGACTATCTCCTCGACATCTTGACATTCCAACCAGGACGAGGGTGTACCTCGAGGTTATCACTGTGTAAGGACCGAGTCAGTTGGGGAGACAAGAAGTCATAAATTTACCTATTAGCTAAGTAATTGGTAAATAGTAATAAGATTCCCTTGGTTGGCCTCAACTACCAACTTCACTTTCATCGCGAGCATATGCAACTCAACCAACAAGACCCCGCCCAAAGTGGTAGCAAGATTCACGATACTACCAACAACCAACAGCATAATGCAACCTGGCGCGTTGTGAAAATTATTGCCTTTTGCAATAAAAAGAGGGGTAATTCATGATCCCCCTGATAGCCGACTCTTGCTGCCTTTACTCACTACCCTCCTGGCGTTCACATTCTGTCAAAGTGCTCTATCACTCGCAACCATGACAGCACCCAACCTCCACCAAAAGCTCCAATCCACCCTCAAAACCTTCCTCCACGGCCCCATAGAAGCAACAACCCATAAAACCCCGTCCTTCGTTTCTTCGGTCCTCTCACCCGACTGCCTCCGCTACATCGCCCCGGCATCCTTCCTGGCTAGCATCGGCGCCCCGGCAGATTTTGCATTTGACGTGGCTACCTGGGAGGCTCAATACGCCCATGAGGCCAGTTTCATTGGCACCAAATCGGTAGATATCACGCACTTGGTGGTTGACCCAGAGACAATGACTGGTGCGGCCAGGACGGTGTACATTGACAACTTGTACTTGGCTAATGGGGGAAAAGAGGAGGTGACACTGGATGTCTCGTGGTTTGTGAAGTTTGGCGAGAAAGGGGAGAAGATTACGGAGGTCACAGAGATTCTGGATGGGTTGGTGTTTGTGGATGTGCATAGGAGGATCAAGGAGCTGAAAGAGGAGGCTGAGAAGCAAGCTGGTGGGGAATAAGGGTTCAATTCAAGCTGATTGGGGCTTGAGACGCGTAGAAAATGGAATGTTGATGGACAAATTGAAACTTGCTGTGACCATGCTACAACTCTCCATTTTCTCGGCTTCTACTCTCCAGATAACGCGATGTGCAACCAAGCTCTCTTAACCCTTGATCAAAAGATGGTTCCTTTATTTTATACAATTATGATTCCCCCGATACAAGGCTGACATCTCCTTCTCGCCGTACCCCGCCAGAAAAACCCCATTTAATACCTTGGCTTTGCTGCAACCAAAAGTCCACCCCCTGCCGGGGTGACGAATCACTCGATCCTCCTCCCAGAGACTCCTTCCTTCTCCCCTCAATGCACCCTCGTATCTGCATACCGCGCGTTCTCTATTAGCAAATATGAACAGCTCGACAGGCATTTTCCTTTGCAATAACACTCTTTCTAGGCATCGGGATTACAGAGACGCTCAAACCTTGGTTATGTTGGTTCAGAACACTGACGCGGCCAGATCCACCAACGCCTAATTGTCCAATCATCTTCGATGTTCTTTTGTTTCAACACTTCTAACTCCGGACATATGCTGAGTTTTTTCATGCGGCGGTATTGTATGCCCATTGAAGGAACGGAGATACTTGGCGATACCCTCAGGTTGAGAGGACCGGGCCATGACGATGCGATTCTGTGATTCAAGGAAAGATTGAACAGGGGAACAACAGCAGTATAAAGTCATCACTGTCCCAAGTCAAAAGTACATACCTACCTTAAACAGCATCAGCCTCATCTTCCCCATCGATTAAACCACCACAACAAGGAACCCTTCCATCCCAAAACCATGAAGCTCTCCACCATCTCAACCATTGCGGGCCTCCTCGCCTCGACAACCACTGTCACTGCCATCCCCATCGAGGTGCCGGTCCCAACCAGCATTCCCGTCGGATTCCCCGGCACGCCGAGGGCTACTACTACAGGCCTGCCCGTCAACCCCACGAGCGCTCCCGGCACCGTCACAGCAACCCGGATCGCCACCAGCGCTCCCGGTACCGTCACAGCAACCCGGGTCGCCACCAGCGCCGGCACCCTCACAGCTACCTGGATCGCTACAAGCGCACCCGGCACCCTCACAGCTACCCGGGTGGCCACCAGCGCACCCGGCACCGTCACAGCTACCCGGATCGCCACAAGCGCACCCGGCACCGTCACAGCAACCCGAGTGGCCACCAGCGCACCCGGCACCGTAACCGCCACCTGGCCTGCTTGCAACGCGCCAGGAAGCACCGCGAACGGGAGCACCTTGTCCGTTCCGAGTGTGACAGCTACCTTTCCCGCCACGAGCGTGCCGGTAGTTACCGTGACGGTTACCACTTCGGTTGTTGCTACCAGCGTCCCCACCGTCACCGCTCGTGCGGCCACTACCAAAAGATCCGTCACCACGAGGTGGTAGTTGCATTTCTATTCTTGGTAGCGACCAGGTTGCAGAGAAGACCACAGTGTTGCTCGGCCATCGATTCTGATTGCCCGTGGTTGTGTGTGTGTGTGTGTGGCTGTGCTGGGGTTGAAACAAGTCTTGGTCCGGATCTGCTGTTTCATAGGGGAGTCTGATATAGTTGACAAGACTCTGTGAAAACAGAGCTGGAAGAGTCGGAGTCAATCATTCAAAAGCTACTACCTAGATTTCAATGTATCTCATGTCGTCTACAGGCATGATCGTCCAAACTCAAAATTAAATTTTATCAAAACCCCTACCAGGTATATAATGCATGCATGCATGTATGTTTGTATGTGTGTATGTACGTGTCCGCCCTCAACCTGAAAGTCTGTACAGCCAAAGTCGCTTTTCTAACCCAAGAAAGCAATCCCATGGCGCCCCAAACATGAACGCTCAATGGATAAGGCAGCAAATATCCCACCCAATAGAAATCTAAAAAAAAAGTCTAAAATGAAAATAAAATGAAAAGCCCAAATAGACCACCCAAACGCTGAATGGTACAGAGAAAAAAAAAAGAAAGATAAAAAATGAACGCGAAACTGGGGGAGGGGGTATCCATGCGTATACAAGTCAATCATCACACTTTCTTTATGCACCTAAACATAAACAGAAATCTCCTCCAACATCATACAGACTCCCTCTCCTTCGCCTTGTCCACCCCGTTTATGCTGTCCTTGCTCTCCGTGTCCCTGTCCCCCCTCAGCGTCGCGTCCGTGTCCTTGGTCACCGGCCGTAGCTCCTCCTGGCTCGTGTTGCCGTAGCACTTGGCCGTGTACCCCGATACCCCGGGTTGCAGCTTCAGCTCCCCGGCCGCTTGCTGCTCGCGGTAGTGGGCGCTCGAAAACAAATCGGTCCGTCGGGTAAAGGATCGTCGGACGGAGATATCGCCCGTCATCTTGAGGTTGCTCCCCCGGCCGCCGGATCTGGACGCTGTGGTGAAAGCGGCGAGACCGAGCTTGACGCCAATCATCTTGACGAGCGGCTGCAGGCAGGCGAGGCATCCGGCCGTGATGGCGAGGGTGGCTTCGACGGACGACCAGATGGCGATGGGCGCCGTGTCCCACAAGAAGTCTTCACTGCCCATGTGTCGAAGATAGGGGCCACGCACAATGACGGCCGCGCTGGCCACGCACCCCATCCCCATCAGACCAATCACAGCCATCTTCGACTTCTTTTCCATGTTCAGATGAGCCACCACCCACGCGGGCAGCAAGGCGTAGGTCAGATCGGTGATGACGGACATGATCGAGTAGACGATTCCCAGCGCTGTCAGGATGTTCATGTTGATGCATTTGCCGTCCTGGTCCTTGTTCCAAAAGAAGCTGATCGGGTAGCACTGGAACATGGCGAGGAAGAAGAAGGTCAGGCAGCTGACGCAGGTGATGGCGCCCGCGGCGTAAATAATCCATTTGTGAAGGCGCGTGATGGTGACCCGCAGCAAAAAGTAGCCGATGGAGAGCTTGACGAGAATCATGGACCAGGCGTAAAGCAAGTAGCAGTAGTACCATCTGACAATGAACCATTGTTAGCCACCCTACTGTTGGTGCAAACGATTCTGCTCGCATTACCGGTTCATCGCGATCTTGTAGTCGTCTGGGTCGACATCTTCCTTGTGTCTCCCTGTGCCGTATGACACCCCCACGTTGGAAAAGCTACAGAAAGCAATGTATGCGACCTGGGGCGTTACGACGAGCACCGTCAAGGGTTAGCCCACCGATTCTCTTGTTGCTTCTGTCTGGGGAGCCAAGGAAATGCATGTACCGTTGCAGCTGCCATCAACCAGTCATCCAGCCCAAACCCCTTCACAACTTTGGTTCGAACATAGCATCGTAGCAGACAAGTGACGCCAGCGAGAACGGCGCCCGTCGTGTTCACGGCAAAGATTGCCGGGCCTCGATTCGGAACATCCGACATGGCGTGTATGTGTGGAAATTGAAGGGGCCGGATACTTTTCGCTGGAATAACAACAAACGAGGGTGGTGATGGATGGATAAACTGTGTCGAAGGGGAGGGAAGAGAGATTCGCTTAGTCAAAAGCCACCAGCTTGCTGCCCATGTCCCCTGACCTCACACAGGCTGGCGTGAAAGGGGGTTCGGGGGGGAAAGGTTACGTTGAACGTCGACGAGGGAGGTCGGATCGCGGGAACCGAGGAGACATGGTTGCTGGCCGGTGGCTCACTCTTGAAGGCGCAAAAAGCTCGAAGAGGTGATTTTTACCGTCTCCACTCCCATGCAAAACAGCATGCACGCTACGGAGCATATGCTCGCTGTTTCCACAGGGCAGGCCGATCAGGGAGCCCGGCTAGGGACAGTCACCTAAAATCCCTAAAGACAGTCAGCTAGCCGTATCTGGCATCGGGTTCTATAACCGGTGAGTTAAGACTGCGGCAGAGTTTTCTAACATACCAAGTCCTACAAAACGTAAGTAAAAACAGGTCTATACCGTACATATAACCTACTACAGAGTCTACGCAAGTCTCCACACTTAATTTCCCTAATTAAAGTTTAACTTAAGGCTTAAACAATATATTAATAATCTATTTTTTAAAGTTATAAAGAGAGGAGAGTAGTTTATTATTTTATATAGATTTTTAAGCTTTAAGGTATTTAACGGCGTATAATTAAGCCGCCGTTATAAGTAAAGTTAATTAATAAGGCTCCGAATATTTTAAAGGTTTTTACTATAATTACTTAAGGACTATTATAATTACAGGGAAGCTTAACCTCCTAAGTACTTAGAAGCCTTTATAAAGTAACGTATTAAGCCTAGCTTTAATAAATAAAAGACCTTTAGGATTAAATAATTAATTACTATTAAGTAAAAGTAATAGTAAGTTATTCTTAAACGTTAACCTTTACTTTAGGACTTACTATATAAACCCCTTTAATACCTAGTAATTTTTTAAGCCTATAAATACCTCTATTACCCTTATTACCTTTAAAAGACCTATAAATACTACCCCTAAGCCTTATTATAATAATAACTATTTAAATATAAGAGAGAGGTATATCGGTAAGGCAGGTATATAGGCGCTTATTATTAAGCCGGGGTATAGGGTTACGGATATTATAAATAAATTATATAATTAATTATAATACTATTAATTAATAAAGGCTTAAAGGCTTTAAAGGCTTACTTATTAAATTATTAACTAACCGCTATTAAGGGTCGAAGTCCTCTAAAGTAAACGGCGCTATTACTTTTAGGGCTTACTAGCCGTAAATATTAATTATATACTTTAAACGCCTAGTAATTATATAAACGTAAGGCAAATCTATTTATATTTTATAATACTATAAATAAGCTAGTACTATAAAGAGAGGGAACTCTTCCTTTATTACCTATCTTTTTATTTATAGAAATTACTTATAAATAAAATCTAATACTTTTTAAAAAACCTTCTTTATTACTTAAATAAATAATAGGTTCCTCTAATAAATATTATAAATAACGTAAGTCTCTCTATTAACCTTTTTATTATAAACCTTACACTTATTATTTATAATAAACCTAATACCTTTAAATACTTCTATTAATAAAGTTACCTTTAAGTAAAGGATATTTTAACGTAATTTATAATTAACCGATTCGAAACGTAAAGTTATTATAATTTAATAATTTAGAAGTAACGAAATAAAGTAAATTACTTATTAATAACGTTAAAAGTATTAAAAAGTTCGAAAATAATTATAAATCTTTATTTAAAGGTAAATTAATTAATTATTAATAAAACTATTAAACTACTTATAATTTAAAAATTAAGTTAGTAAGGCTTGTAAATTAATACTTTAAGCCGGTAAAGACTATAAATAAATATAAATTTTACGCTGGTAAAAGAAAGTAAAGAAAAAAAATAAAGTCGAAAATAATTAAAAAAATAATACTTTACCGTTAAACTAATACCCCGTACCTAACTACTACTACCTAATAAACTCCTTAATAAACTCTTAACCAGCCGTTAAAACCGTTAAACTTAATTAAAATATAAAAATTAAACTAATAAGGCCTATAAATTAATACGTTTACCTAGTAAAAACCGTAAATAAATATATTTTTCGCTCCTATAAAAGGTAAAGAAAAAGAAAATAAATTTAATAAAAACAAAAATAAATACTTACTTAACTAACAGTCACCGAATTTAATCATTAAATTAACGTAAATATACTTATAGTTAAAAATATCCGGAATATATACTATACCTTTAATTATTACTACTAAACTAATTAAACTATATTTAAACTAAACTTCGTTATAAATAAAAGTACTACCTTTAAAGTCTTATTTATTATCGTCGACGTTAAAAATAAAGTCGGTAAATAAAATATTACTAAAACTTTTTAAAGTCTTACACTCTTTAAAACTACATTAATTCTCCTTAATATAATAAACCGCCGCCTTAAATATATATTATAAATAAATTTAAGCCCGAAACTTTAAAAAATACCGCTTAAAGGTATTCTACTTAATTAATAAAAAATTAATAATTTAAATTTTAAAATCGGGAATCCCCTCCCTAATACTAAGTCCCTTAAAATAATTAATAGTCTAATTATAAAAGTCGTTATTCTTTTTTACCTTAAAGGTAAAAAAAATTAGGAAATAAATATTAACGTTAATAATACTAGTAACTATTATAAACTTTATTTTATAAATTAATATTTATATTAAATTAATAACTTTAAACTTTCTATCTTTAAGAAAATCGGTATTTACTTTATAAATATAATCCGCTATAATAAAGTAGGGGAATAATTTTTATATTTTAACGTACCATTTAAAAGTAAACGCTAAATATATAAAATAACCTTATAAATCTAACTAATACTTATAATAATAACCTAGGGAAAATAACGTTTCGATTAAAGATTAAATAAAAGTAAAACTATTCTAAAGATTATTTTACTATTTAACGATAATATTCTTTACATTATATTTTTTAAGGCTTATAAATTCCTCGTTAAAAGTAAAATCGCTTTATAGAATTATAAAGATCTAATAGTTATTTAAATTTTATTAATACTTTTCCTAAATAAAGCACTCGAATTTAATAAATAACTTTCTTATTAAGGGATAAATAAAGGAATTAATTACCGTATAGTAATTATAAGTAAATTTAATAATTTTAACGATAAAATAACTATTCTCGTTATAGTAAATTTTTACGTAAAATTTATAATCGATCTTATTAATATTCGACTTTTTAATACTTTAAAACTTAATTCAATAAAATTTCCTACCTTTAAAGTACTTAAATTAAATATAATTTAAAGTTAAATTAATTATAACTATAATAAACCTATTAACTTTTATATATTTTTTAATTAAATTATAACCAGCCTTAATAATCCTTATAAAAAACCGGTACTTACTTATAAAATTACTACGTATAAAAGGACCGATAGATACGTCGATAAAGATTTTATCGTTATTATAGTCTTATAATACTTTAATTTTAAAATTCTCAGTAGTAAGTCGCGCCTTTTTATAGACCTTTTAATAATCGATTTAAACGAAATATATTTAAATATTATCCTATAAAGTAATAAATTCCTTAAAATTATTTTTATTAATAATAGCCTGAAGTTAAATAGTAAAGTCGATATCGCCGGTAGAGGGAGATTTAAGAACTTTACCGGTATTATAAGGAAGGCTTAAAGGGAATTAAATATTAAAAAAAAAGTCTTTATTAACGTAATTAAATCCTGTAAAGTTAATATAATAATCCTTTAAATTTAAAATAACGTTATTATTAGAAGGTTTAGCTATAGTTATTTAATTATAGTAGGCAAGCTAATAATAAATTAATAATAATTTAAAGTAAATATTAATAACGATATTAAGCCTTTATAAGGTTTTATTAAAGTACTTAAATAATTAGGTATAGGATATAAAGTAAGGTTGAATGTAGATCTGTAGGTTAGTTAGAAAACTGGCTTACAATTGAAGAAGGGTGGGTTTGTATTTTCAGACCTACTTTTTTGCAGTGTTTTTGGTTTAAACCGATGCCAGGAAACTCGTGTGGAGGCTGTTGCCAGTTGCGGTTAGTCTAACTGTCTTCAGGAGTTTTACCTGACTGTCCCTAGCCGGGCTCCCGATCAGGGGCCAGGGGTGGACCACTTACCGAGTCTGGACGTTTGTTGTCGAGGGTACTCCTGGAGTCGGTTGATAACGGCGGGAGCTGTGCTTGGTGCAATGCTACCCGCCGAGCGCTGTTTGGTCCGAGCCCCCTTGTTTGCTATCCACCGGGGCGGACCATCTTGCACGTTTTTGGACTCTTGGAGCCTCCTCCTCGGCCCCGGAACCGTGGCCCCACCTTCAGTGCTCCGTCGGAGACGAGGTCTTTCATGCACTGGACCTCAAAAATGACGGGCCCGCCGATCCTGTCTGCTTCGAGATGCCGCTGCGCCGGGAGGGGTTAGGGTTATGTGCGTCCAAACAACCCTTCCACGTGCCTTTCGATCCATTGCGCTCCCCTCGGCGGAGCTGCACGTGGAGTGAGAAATCGCTTGTGACATTTGTTAGGTAGTGATTTTGGTGCTGATCCATCAGAAGCGATAACTCACTCCACACGTGAATGGTTATGAACCTGGAAGGTCGGTTGCTTCCAGGTTCAGCTCCTGCAGTGCGACATTCAGTTCATTGCGATCTTCAGTTGTTCTGTGTCCGGCCTTTTGTGAAATTGGTGTGCACAATCTAGAATTCCAAAATACCATTCTGGCCCTTTTCACCGGCTGCCAGGTCGGGAAACTTCTTTCGGAGATCTCGACACTTCATGCCAAGTCTGCCAATGGGGTGCTATCACCAGCTGACTCCTGGTCCCGGTCTCGATCTCGGGTGTGCTTTGCGGGCAACTGGAATGTCCACTGCAGTCGTTTCAGGCCAAAGTGTCCCCTCATGATGCCCCAGTCGAAGCGCACAAGTGCCTTTTCGAGGGCATACGCCAGTATCCAGGTGCCAAGGGAGAATAAAACAATCATGACGCCGAACTGCCAGTCCGTGGCCGAGTTCATAAAGGTGCCGTGCTGCACAGAGTACAGGCCCTGCGTTTGAGGTTAGAAATGAGTCGATGAAGTTTTAGGGCGAAGCATCGTCAGCAATTACCGTGACAAATCCAAGCGGTAAATAACCAATCGTGATATAGGTAAGAGTCCTGATGTTGTTGCCTTGTTGTATCGTCGTCTTGTTGTCCGCCAAGGCCGTTTGAGCGTCGACTACATTGGTGATGGTGGAGATGCCGTCGCGTAGACCGGTGACTTGTTTGATCTTCAACTGCATCTTATCATGAACGTCAACAAGCAAGCCGTGCCGTTTCCGAAACTCATCCACAACAGTGCTTGCCTCCTGGATAAGCTCTGCGTCTTGATGCAACGCTTCCTGATTCCAAAGTTACTCTAAACCCTTGGTTATGGTTGCCGAAGCTGGAACATACCTGCTTGATGTGGTTGTCCATGGCATCATGTGCCCTCTGAATTTGTGTCAGAGAGGCGGAGAGCTTGTCATTGAAGATTCTGAGCGCGTCCCAGCCCCAGAGCATTTTCTTGAGCTTGTTGATTGCCTCCGCTGTTCCCCACCAGTCTTCAGGGCCTTCAAACAACGTGCGGTCCTGCGAGTTCAGCTTGGTAAGCGAAACCTCCTCCATCATCCAGCATGACTCAGCAACGCACCCTGATTTCGATAATGTCATCTAACTTGGAGAGCAGCTTCTCATACTCGGATGCCAATGTCTCACACAGGTGTCCGAGGAACATCATGAACACCAGACACCTTGCGGTAGATGGCTGATGAACAAAAATGGATAGTAGTGGTCGAGTATGGTTGGAGATCAGATTATGGAGAAGATCCCACCGGATCGTAGGTGAGATGATCGAGCAAATCCATAGACGGCCAGAAGGGTCACCCGTGAAGATTATGGAGGATGATCTCTCTTCCACCATGTATTGTAGGTCGATGTTAACCCCGAGCTCAGCGATGTTGTTAGGTGGGAAATTGCCATGCTGACGGTGAACTTCACGGTACGGATCCTTCTCCACTGCATTTCGAGACCGAATAGTCCAGCTTTGACCTTGCATTAGCGGCATGGGTACAAGACCAAACCCCCACAAGGGGAAAAAACGTACTGCGAGATATTGACACCTGTGGTCCATCCCGTCGGTCCCTTCTTACTATCAGTAAAGCGTGATACTGATCCAAAGTGATCTCTCAAGTGGAAATTCGCGGCAGTGTGCCAGAGGTAGTATAGCTCTACTGCGTGAGAAGGCGTGATTGTCGGAAAAAGACTGACAAAATTAGCAACCGCCTTGACTACAAACTTGATTGGGTGCTGAGTCCTACAGGATTCTGTGCTTTATTCCCAAATCCATGAGCTGAGAGTAGCAGATGATTAGCTGTGTCTGCTCGCAAAAGAAAGAGTTTCACGGGGAGGGAAGGGCTCACAGGAGTGTCCAAGCGTTTCTTTAGGGCATGATCTCGCTCCAAGTTGCTTGACTTGGTTCCTGTAGGTGTCGGCAGAGTAGTTGCCAAGGTGATGGCATTGATTCGGAAGCTGAAGTCTGACGGAGACCCATGAGTGATATCCCACAGATTAATGAGGTGCAAGTCTGCACACTCCTTGTCAAAGGTCGTCGTGGCGTTCAACTGGAACCCTGGTTGAGTAGATGAAGACCCGGATCCATGACGAGAGGTATAGGCCTTTAGCTCCGGTATCATGCCGGTGAGGGCTATTAACGGATTTTTTGGTAGCCATGAGGGTGAGGGTAGGGATGTATACCAGACCTAGAAAACGAGAGAGGGAGTGAGAATTCAAGTTGAGGAAAAGGCACCATGGGGTTTCGAGAACAAAAGTGTGCCCAAACGGGTTGGGCAACAAGAATGACGCGGTAGCTCCTCGCACAACCGAAATGTGAGACAAGGTAGAAAGGCAGGTATGATCGAACTTACAGGAAAGCAACGATTTGGTGGTCGTTGTAACACCCAGTCAAAGAACCATGCGATTTCGCTTCCTCGGGACTCCTCTACCGATTGAAGGAGCTTGATTAACACAGCTTCGAGGTTCCCGCTTTCACCACCGACTCCCAATGCCTTTGGCTCTCGTGGCAGAATCCCGCTGCTGGTCAAATCGTCGGACCTAAGCGTATCCGTTCGGCGATCGATAAACTGAGAGACATCGACATCCGTAACTGGTTTTCTGGCTGGGGCAGCCTGGAGCTTCCCTAGGAGCGTGTCAGCATATCAGCTCATCCCTTCGAGAATACCTTGTTCGATTTAGAGATACCTTCTGATTTTAAATCCAGCAAGGTGGCGCATATCATGGCAGTAGGCCGAATATCCCACCATCGGCCTACCATGTTGGCATCTGCCCAGTCCCAAGACGTCATGAAAGAGTAATCTGACAACAGAAACTCAAACAACCTGTCTCGAGCAGCCGAGACGTTGGCAACATCGGCTACTCGCAGGTATGCCTCGTGGTTGACGCAGTGTAGCTCCCATGGCCCGTTGCTAAGCCCTCTTGCGACCATCCATGGCTTTGGACCGGGCAAGAACTTCGCTGTTCGTTTGCGTTCCCGGATTCTTTGCCTGGTTTGTTTCGCCCGCGAGACTGCCAAGGTGTAGGACCGGCTGTTGTGGATCCATCGGTCCAGGTGCATCTCCTCGGCCAACAAAAGAGCCCTGTCAAGCTCGTCATGGTGTGCTTTCCATCCGCCCTGCTGGTTGGTTTTGAGACGCGAGACATGTTTTTCAATTTTCTCCTGTGTCTCGCGAACCTCTTCGATATCGATGTCTAGTTCATTTTCCGCACAGCCCAGTTCATCATAGAGCAGCAGAATGGAGCTGAGGTGCAGCCATTGGAGCACGTTGCTCTTGGGAGTTGGCTGCTTGTCACGATTCGCCCGTTCCATGCCGAGTTGGTATGCTACAGGCAGCCTGGGAACAATGATCTGGTCGATGAACTGGCTGGAAAACGCAGAGGGACATGCCATGTAGGCGTACCAAGCAGCCATGGTGGCATAGCAGCCGCGGTTGTATGACATGTCCCAGTTTAAGCGAGCTCGCCTCCCCGCGCACCTCTCCAACCGATTGAAAGCTGGGCCGTCCGACATGTTGAAAGGCGAGCTGTGAACTGCGAGGAGTAGTCTTCCGGGCTTGAGATCTGTTGCAAACAACCAGGCCAGTGCGCCCTGAATGGCGGCTGTGAGCTTGTCAAGGTATGCCTCTCGGATGGTTTGCAGCTCCAGATACTGGTGCAAAAAGTCCCTTTTCAGTTCCCTAGAATTAATAAATTGATGCAGTTTGGCAAGAAGTCGTATTTGATAACTGTGATGATGTTAGTCAAGATTTGGTAAGTTAGGTAGCAGGAGGACATGGTTGACTTACAAGGCGCTTTCCACGTCGACAAACTGACATGTCATGATATTTCCTATCAAGGCTCTTTCCCCCAATTCATCAGAGAAACTTCGACTCGTCGGTTGCGACCCCAGCGCCAACGTCGGAATCGATGTGACACCCAATATCTGTTCCACGCCCCTCCCAACAACGCAGAATTCCACAGCTTCAATCGCCTCATAGTTAGCCCCACACAAAGATGTCCACAACCGATCAGTCATGTTGACGGACCCACGGCTGACGCCGAGGTAGTTTGCGAGGTCAGTCGGGAGCGAAGAATCATGCTCAGCCTCGTCATCAGCACGCACAGCGTAGGTCGATACGACATATGTGGGCTCATCCACTCGAATCTCAACCTCATGCTCACTTGTCATGTCGACCCACTCGACATTTGTTGTGCTGTTGTTGGGGTTTCGCAAGGCGAGGTGTTGAGGCGTGCCATTGATGGAAAACGACATTTCGATTCTTGCGCCATAGTTCTCACTTCTGCAAGACAGGATATTGGCATTGTTCGTGATGGTATACGTGTCAAACTCTCGATGTATATCGCTCTGAGAACAAGGGCAGCCGAATCGAACGGGTCCTCCTATTTTGAACCTTGCACATGCCTCGTCGTCCTGGTGATCATTACTGGTGGCTGAAGTGCCAGCGCCTAGCCTTAGACGGTGAATTTGAAAGAGAGTCTTGTCTCTGACAAATGATATGGTGTCGCAGCTTCCCACGTCACGGCCGACATCAAGGGCAGGGTCCAAGTGGAAAAGTTCGTACTGAGCGTAAGGCCAACGGAAGTTGACCCATCCTTGCGTCTTCCGTATTGCGTCATTGACGGCCCAGGATGAAGATGGCGTCTCGGAGGTCTCTAAAACTAGATTGGTTCCAAAGGTTTCGTTGCCTTCCACATCATATTGGTGGCGGGCTTGGGCTCGGGCGAGTATGGAGGCGGCGCTATCAGGATATTTCCCCCTGACAAAGATGAGGCCACACGTAGGGTCCGGGCGAGTGAGTTGGAGTAGCTCATTCTCTTCTGAAAGGGAAGCAGTAAAGCCATCGTCTCCGAAGTCGAGGGTCTTGGCAGATTGGGACTGTGCAAAAGTTGTAAATGATTGACCTTTGGACAAGTCGGCAAGCCATTCCAAGTCTATAGGTTGTTCGTTCTCCATCCTGGAAGTTGTTGAGTGTAATAAAGGTTGTTGGGGATGCTGTGCGCAAGATATTCAGCTGGAGGCGCGCGACCGTGTTGATTAATAAACAACTTGCTTGTGCCTGGCAAGGCTCGACCCCTGGTCAAGAAGGCAGCATGTCGCTGTCCATCACAACGGGCTGCATGGCGACCTGCATTCTCGCAATGTTGTACGAGGCGGGGAATGCGAAGCCGGATATTACGACAAATAGATCCTGATGGAAGGAGAGAGGATCAAGGAGCAGGTCCTAATCAAAAGCTGGAATAGACTATCCCATGTGAGAAATAACAAGGTATATTTTGTCGAAGTTGCAAGGGGTGGCAAGACAAGCACAACAAGACAGTTGAAGCTTTTTGCCAAGATCCAAATGGTGATTGACCCCACACAGCCCCCGCCCTTCCCTATTCCAGTCTAGCGCTTTTCTGGACCAATTCCGAATCCGATTTTGTCACACTTTTTTACTACGATTACGGAGTACACGCTCGCCATCTACCGTGATGATCAAACCGGTTAGTATCGGTGCGTGCGTGCCTTGTTCATGGAACTTTGAACTTACAGGACTCTGATCCGCCTTGTGTACAACAAATCCACCGCCTCGCCCGCAAACGAAACTCCATAGGCTTGCGGATTCGAGCTGTTCATGGCGACCCGCTCATTGGCGTAGAATGTCGCCGCGGTAGCACCCGGCCGTGCACAGTAGGTATACGCCAGGGAGCTGAGAGGGATCATTCTGCTCTCGTTGTACGACCTGCCAGGAGCTCTCCACGTCTCACCTCCATCGAACCTTGCGATGGTGGTCGCGGTGTAGGTGTCCATTTGGTTGGAGTAGTAGGTGCTGTAGTGAATGGCCGTTACCCCTTCGTCGAGCTGAGAGTAATATCCTTCGTATTCAGTGCCCGCCAGCGTGTACTGGACCCCCTTGACTCCCTGGGGGAAATGCTCGGCGCTGGGTGCGGAGATGGGGAGCTGAACCTGGCAGTTCTTGGTCTTTTCGGCGGGGGGATAGCTTGGCCCGATGTATGTCCGGAACTTGCTGTGGGTGATGGTGATCCAGTCGCCGGACGCTGACATCGTTATGTTGGTCGAGCCTGACGGGCAGCCATTGCCTGAGTGTCTTGGCTGAATTAGTCGGGCCCCTGTTCCAAGGGCTATCTCCTGGCCTGTCACGAGGAGAGGAGTGAGAAGAGCAATCGAAAGCTTCATCTTGGTGGCGGTATTTTGTTGCTCTTGGATGGCATGCTTTCCATCTTTCTCGACATGGGAATTGTTTGAAACTTATAACCCCCGTCAATGACCAAAAATACCTATCGTGGTACATTCAAACGTGTCATTGATTGGAAACACGCAAACCGGGTAAGTGGGCAGGTCCCGCGAGTGAGGCGGAGGGATAAATACGACATGGACATATTAACCATCATCTCATCCTCGCTGCTCACTGGCCAGCATCTCTAAAGGGTATTGGAAGGATTCGGCCTGTGCAATCCGCTGCTTGCAAAGATAATCGCAGGTTGCATATCTGATTCTATTCTGAGAGCACGACTGCTGACAGCCGAAGCCAAACAGCCTGCGAATGGAATATGATGCGAGGATGGTGCTGGGAATCCGACCCCAAAACCAGCAATGCTGCACATTGCCATTGCCTACCACGTGTTAGCAATATCGGTACTACGAGGATGGTTGGATCTTCATAAGGACGATAGCAATCCAGCCAGTGGCCGTCGTCCGCGAGATTTGGCAAAATCCGCCTATTACTGCCAAGCGCGCGGCTCGGCGAGTACACCACTACCCATAGGCTGGAAGTTTGAAACCTTCCGAACATCTTGATTATCTGCGAGTTGCTGATCCATGTGGTGAGATAATGAGATTGGGGCATCAATGGTGGTCAATAGATATCTTGTCGAACCTCCTTCTACGAAACAGTCCCCCAACCTCGCAACACGACATTTTGCTCCCCCAACGATCACGATGCTCCTCCTATTACCCCTCCTCCCAGCCCTGGGGCTCGCCGCCCCCCAACTGGGTACCTCCCCTTGGGGCCCCGAAGTTGCAGCGACCATGCTCCGCTTCGGCTGCCACCAGCTCGTCATCGACCGAATCGACCCTCTCGTCAACCCCGGCTCCTTGCCCTCCCCGCACCTCCACCAAATCGTGGGTGGTAACGCATTCGATACCTCCATGCCGTACAATGTCGATATCTCCTCCTTGGCTAATTGCACCACCTGCTCCTACTCTGAAGACCTGTCAAATTACTGGACAGCCAACCTCTACTTTCGCGCTCGAAACGGCTCTTACAAACGGGTCCCCCAGATTCCCAACAGACTACCTCTATTTGGAGATGATATCACCACCAAGACCGAGGGCGGATTTGTGGTGTATTATGTTAGTGGTGGCATAGGGGACGTGACTGCCTTCAAGCCGGGGTTCAGGATGCTGGTCGGTGACGCCGGGCGAAGGGAGAGTCTGGGACTGAGGAACCAGACTTGCTTTCGGTGCTATACCGGTCCGGACTTTGAGGGGGATAATCTCGCGCCTTGTTATGATGACGCGGTTGATACCGAGGAATTACCGGGGAAGATGTGCTGGGGGATCAGAAGCAATATCCTTTTCCCGACGTGCTGGGATGGGAAGAATCTGGACAGTCCAGATCACAAGAGTCATGTGGCGTATCCAGTTACGGGACCGCATACGTTTACGGCGTTGGGGACGGGGGGCCAGTGTCCGGAGAGTCATCCTGTTAGGATACCGCAGTTGATGCTCGAGGTATGTCATGGATTGTTTGGTGATAGTGGTTGTGCTGATGGGTGGTAGATTATTTGGGATACCAGCTTGTTCAATGACCCCGACGAGTGGCCAGAGGATGCATCACAGCCATTTGCTCTCAGCACAGGTGATACTACTGGTTATGGGCAGCATGGGGACTACGTATTTGGGTGGAAGGGAGATTCACTGCAACGGGCGATGGATGGGGTCTGTTTTGGGGCAAAATGTCATGTCCTGCATACCCAGTCATTGGAAGAGGGAAAGAGATGCAGTGTGCCTTCGAGAGTAGGTGAGGAGGTGGACGGATGTGAGTATTTGTTTCCATGAGAGAGAAAGCTGGGCTGACATGACGCTCAGGGCGGGATGTGCTCCCTGGAAATCCGGACGTGTGGAAGAAGAAGTGACTGCGAGATGTGTACTGACGGGGTGTGAGTGGAAGCTGAGTCCAAGTAGGTAGGAACGGAGAACGCCAGAAAGATGGATCAGCTATAGCGGGTTAAGTCGAAAAAGAATCAAGTAAGTCCAACCCCCAGTTTATAGAAGGCAGAAGGCTTGCAGAATTCAAGATAAAGGTAGTTCTGGTAGAGCTGGGTGATCCCGTCTCTAGTCTGAAGGGAGTCACTCCAGCGGGACAAATGGGCTACTAGTATGGAACCCCGTTACTGGATTCGTGATGCCAACGTCCATCCATAAGCCAGAATGGCACCGAGTGTCAACAGGTTGAGATGGATACACATTGCGTGGCTGAATGAGAACTTTCTCATGACGACAACCATAACCGCCGATGTGCTGGCAGTGGAACCCTCCATCCCCTTGTTTTGATGGTATTCTCTCGTGTTGCAGCTGAGTGCATCTCTCGTTTCTAAGGCCACGGCTATGTTAGCAAAGAAAGACAGAGGAAATGCCAGGATTTCGGTCCATGATTAGGAAGAGCCAGACCTTGGTGCGTAACTTGAACCATGGCCTTTTGTGTCGCAGGCTCAAAGATGAACACGTTCAACATTGCCAACGTGGTAGCAACAGCGTGGGGTATCCAGCTCATGAGGCCTGCCCCAAGGGGAAAAATAACATTTCGTGGCACCGTCACAGCATTGACGATGATCATAATTGTTTGCGCTCGAAAGTAAAACGGCCAGACCTGTTTCTGAAGGCTTCGGAAGGCGGGCTTTGGAAGGGAGCGAAAGCTGATCTTGGTCATGACGAAGCTTTGGTACAGGGTTGCCCCAAGCAAGGAAGAAAAGCAGAGGAGATGAAGAGGTGGCAGGGCTGCTGTCAAGAGAGAGCAAGTTGAGCTCATTTTCACGAATGCTGTTACTGCAATGTAGGTATGAACGAAGAGGAGATGGAGCTGAAGTTCTGCAAGTTCTGAAGACAAGTAGCTTTTAAGGTAAGACCCTTTCACTGAGCACCGGTCTGACTCGGAGTCTATGAATGGTGTTTGCTACCATTTCGTAGGACTTGGCGTTTAGTGCTGACGTTTGTAAGAGCCCACTCCTTTAAGTCCGAAGTCGACCGGGCCTGAGATACTTGCATGGTGAAAAGATCACATGATGTCCAGCATGAGCAACATCACTCTACCGGCGCGTCAAAAAAGCGATATCTTAGCTGAGAAGAAAAGGTGCCTGCAAATCTTTTCAGCCAATCGGAATGATGGTGAGTTGAGCAACCTAGGTATTTCACCAAGCCATTCTTCCTGAGGTGATCACGCTACTGCCAAACATCGCTCGACCCGCAGATGTCCAAGTCCAGAAGCCAGAGCGAGAGCTGCATGCATCTGATTTGTGCGCGTCGAAACAGTCCCGCTTGAGGTTCGGCATGGACCATGGAGGGAGTGGTTGATTAAGCTAGGGACATTGAAATGAGCGACCCAATCTATTGAAGCCGTTGATTGCGGTATCTTCCACCCAAGATTGTTGCTTGACAGGCTGCGACAGGCTGCAAGAAACATTGGCCACGTGAGAAAGACGGCCGGACATTAAAAACGTCTGCAAAGCCTTGCCACGGCACGTTTCCGATGGCGACATTACGTCAGGTGCAATTATCTTCGTTGATGAAAACGATGCGCTCCAGTCAAGTCCCAGGTTGGAGCCGAGGAGTACTGCCGCTGTCATATATTCAGCTATCACCATAATAATCAAAATGTTTGGCTCAGCCATCCCGTTGGACAGGAGATCGGGTAAAAGGCAAAGATTGACAAGTGCCATCAACACGCCGTGCATTTGATAGGCCGTGGATAATCACAACTTAATCAACCCCACAACAACGATGCATAGTATTCCGGCACTTGACTTACCACCAACTTTGCCTTCCTCAGCTTTGCAGTTTCCAAAATTGGGGAATGGCCATGGAGCACACGCGAAACGTTAAAGGGACGCGCCGGCCCGCCGCCGACCCCAGGCCGCATCGTGGTTCTTCCTCGTCCTGCAGAGCCAAAATCAACGAAGCTATTCAGCGTCTGGACCTCCATCATGAAGCTCGTGTATGGCCTCTTCTCTCTGCCGGCCGTTTACGGCCAAGGCTTCAGCATGACGATGCTTCGATTCGGCTGCTCTGAGGTAGGCACTCATCGATCTGCCGCCCAGCTACGGTCCTTGCGAGTATACCTACTGACTATCTGTATCCTAGGTCGTACTCGATCGCATCGATCCTCTCGTCGAGCCCGGCGGTCTTCCATCCGCTCACGTTCATCAGGTCGTCGGAGGAGTACGTCAAATCCCAGCCTCCACGCAGCGCCGTCGCCCACCCGCTGATCGTTGCTCTCTAGAATGCGTTCAACGTTACCATGCCCTATACCGACATCTCCAAGCTCGCGAGTTGCACGACGTGCTCGTTTGATCAAGATCTGAGCAACTACTGGACTGCAAACGTGTACTTCAAAGCTCGGAACGGAACATACAAGCGGGTCCCTCAGATGGTCAACGATGTGGGTGCTCCAGTCAAACAACCAATTGACATATCATAATACTGACCTATCCTGTCTAGGCGATCGGCAATGCCAACGGTATGAAGAGTTCCTTCACACTCTCTCTCTTCCCCAAGACATCATGTTCTGCACAGGGGTTAGGGTTACGCGTGACCGCTGAACCCGAAGCCATCATCATCAACCACATCGCTTCTACAGGGTTCTTTGACCTCCAGGCGGCTAATGAAGCTCTTTTACAGCTGGTATTACTGTATATTATACAGCACCGCCAGGTAAAGGGAAGGTCACCGCCTTCAAACCGGGTTTCCGCATGTTCACCGGCGACGCGGCGCGGAAAACCTCCACCGGGCTTGGCCGCAGAATGCAAAGCTGTTATCGATGCTACACAGGTAGGTAGATGTCGCTTGGACCGCTTCCGGACCTCACAGGAGAGATCTGACACTACGTCAGGCCCCAACTTCCAAGGGAACACCATGAGCCCTTGCATGGATCCTAAGCTTGACACGGAGAGCTTTCCGACCACTCCGTGCCCAGGAGGTATCCGCAGCAGTGTCATTTTCCCCATGTGAGTGGTTACCTGACGCTGTGTCACACTCTTTTGACTGACAATCTTCCAGTTGCTGGGATGGAAAGAACCTTGACACGCCGAACCACATGGACCACGTGGCCCATCCCACTTCCGGCCCGGCAACCTTTGCGGTGGTGGATGCCGCCTGCCCCGCCAGCCATCCGGTCAAGATCCCACAAGTTCACTACGAGGCAAGTTGATGGTCACAATCTTTGATCAGTGTCTGGCTCAGACTGACACGCCGTGCCTAGATTGTTTGGGATACACGTGCATTCAACAGCAAGGCAGACTGGCCCACCGATGGATCTCAACCATTTGTTCTGAGCCAAGGAGACAGGTAGGTTCTTGCTTGCCAATCCTTGGGTTTGTCTGCCACTTGCTAACAGGAGATAGCACCGGCTACGGCCAACATGGCGACTACGTCTTTGGCTGGAAGGATGACACCCTCCAGCACGCCATGGATACCGGCTGCTTCGCCGCAACATGTCGGGGTTTGACAACACAGAGTTTCGACAAGGCCAACAAGTGCCAGGTCCAGAGAGTGGTCAAGGAGGACATTGATGGCTGTAAGTCTGCGTGCTGAAGGACAACATGGAGGGATGATTACTAACCTCGAAAACAAAAAACAGGGCTGAAGGCTTTGCCGGGCCATTCCCACGCGTGAGAAGTGAGGTTTCAGGGCTGACAGGGACAAATGAGGTATATGGTGACAGGTTCGTGAGGATAGGTCATGTCCAAGAAGATAGTAAAGATGTATGCCAACTTGCTTGCCAGACCTTTTGACTGTCTTTTGAGGCCTGTAAACTACCATTTCATACCTCTTAGCTATTCTTTCCTACATATCCAACTGTTCCGTAAGTCGAGCAATAGTGTGAATATGATATAGTATGTGCGAGCGGATGAACTTTTGACGTGCTGGCAGGTGAAGCTATCTTGCGACGTGTGTCTACTATCATCACACTCCTATTGGCAAATGTATAAGGTTTATGACGTTGGATTTTAGACGTCGAAGTGGCGGTCTAAGACCTCCGAGCTATCTCACAATGTATACCCCTTCGCATTAAACACCTTTCTGATGTTGTTTGAAACTACACTACACGGCTTTTGCTCCGCTCTTGACACCTCCCTGACATTGCAGCCCCGATTTTTCCTTTTTCTGTTTGTTCTTGCAGAAAAGGACATCTTGTTATTGGATTTGGGCACTGGTACCAATGCAGCTGGCCTCAGTGCATGCTGTGCAATGGCAACCAATGGACAGAGGTTGGGTCTTGTTGCCCCGCAGCAAGGACAGGAGCACAAAGTTCCCGTCAAAGGACCGAGTCTGTCCCTCTTCCATCTGCTCTCCATCTTCCCCACCCGAACTTTGTTGACAGAATGAGCGCCTCCTTTCAATGGGGGCTCGAAGGCCTGCAGAGAGCCAGGTTCGAGGCATACGCGAGACTTCTCAAACTGCGAAATGGCGGCCAAGCCGAAGAACCGTCCGACTTTGCCAATCTTCCGGACGCTGAGCTCGACACAACAGAAGGGGAGGACTGCGAGTCGACAAAGACACACGTGGCTACAGCGACGGAAGATGGACGGTTGAAGAGGGCTGTGCTCGATCGTTTATCGGAGCTTGTTGCCAACGCAAAGGGGGGTCAGCATGTCTCGGCCACGCTGATGCTGGAGTGGCCGGACCGGGTGCATCTTCTTGTGGCGAGAAATAGCGGCTTCAAGGAGAAGGATCAATCTAGAGACATGTTGGAGAGGCTTGCTAGGAATTTGCGAGAGGTTGCCCAACTTAGTGCGTATACCTACCTACCTATACTGGCCCCAACCGATCAAAAGCCCTGGAGCAAGGACTAATGTTTGAGTACCTAGGTACCTTAGATTCTGCAGGTGCACGCGATGATATGTGGAATCTTTTACTTGACTGGTACATGCCCAGGTTGACCGAGTACATTGCTCAGCTCAAACAGTCCCTGAAGAAGGCCAACCTCGACCATTATGCCAAAGACACATCACATGTGCATACCCTTTCGACCTGCCTTGGCATGTTGTCGGCTTCGGTGGACGGAGCAATCATGCGCAAGACGTCAGAGCACGGACTTCAGGAAGTTGTCCTGCTTGCCCACAACATTTTTCGTACCTACAGCGACCTCGAGTTTGGACAAGTCCTTGGAAATAACGCCAACACAAGATCAATGAGAAGCACGATCGGATTCTTGGGCCGTCTGCGAACATGCTTCAACACACTCATCCGAGCAGCCGAGAGACTTTCCAATTTCTCTGACCTGGAGATTATTCCAGTGTCAGTTCAGTCGAAGAAGACACGCGGCAATGTCTCAACCGAGACCTGGTCGGTCGCCCAGACGTTCACCTCATTGGGCTTTCCTCTGAATGACGAAACAGTTCAACTAGTTATGGGAAATGGCAAGGCGGGATGGACGAAAAGGAGTTTGCTTCAGAAATTCGACAAGCTAAAAGCAGTCACCAACGAGACGCATGCAGAGGTCCAACTTGTTCTGGCTCTAGCTCAATACAACCGTGTTGGTGCTGCCGTGTTCAGCTACATGGGCTGCAGCAAGCGAAGTTGCTTGGTATGCTCCAAGTTCATACATGGTTACGGGTCCTTCACCACGCGCGGGTGTCATGGCAAGGTGTACCATCTTGTCACTGTGCCAGAGGTCCTTTCCTTGTCCAACCAGGGAGAAAACAAGCATATTGTTGCCGGCGTTCTCTCTGCCGAGAAGATCATGAGGAATCATTTGCTCAACAAGAGAAAGGTACCAGTTGCACATGCGGCTGAATCAACCATCGGGGGCTCTTCGGTCATGACAGAGATTCGACGGTTCGATAACCAACAAATGGCCGAGCTTGCCACGAGCCATATTCTTGCCCAGCGTGAGGAGGCCAAAGAAAGAACGGGTGATTTGGACACATTCGAGGACAGCAACATGGACGATTCACACTGGTCTTCCGAGACAGGCACGGCTCCAGCCAGTTCAAATATAAGACAGGCCGCAGCAAAGGGGGAGTGCGACACCTGTGAGGTCGAGACAGCTCGTCGATGTGGACGCTGCCACTTGGACTGGTTCTGCAGCGAGACTTGCCAAGAGAAGATGTCGGTGTATCATCTACGCAAGTGTTGGGCGAGGGCAATAACGACAGCCGACACCTTGTTCGAGGACTGTATGGGCGATGTGATGCCAAAGGACCAACAGGTCCGCGACGACTTTGGCTTCTCTCGTTGCCGCACCCGCACGGAAGAATCTCACCTTCTCGGTCTATATCGAGGGTTTATTCTTGGCGTCGACATTGATAGTCCATCGCTGCACGCATGGAGAGTAAACGGTGTTCTTGTGGAGAAAATCGTCGACTTCTTCACAAGACTTCCCGAGCGCTCCCGCGGGGGATATTTCCAATGGTTTGCCTGCAACAAATACGTTTTGGACCCCTCAAGCCCCATTGCAGACAGTGACCGTGATGTTGATAATGCGATGCAATCACTCGAGTCAGCGAGGGCCTACCTGGATCCAGAAGACCGTCAGACGCCTTACCAACTTTTCAACCCGTTTGCAAAGCAGTACTCGTATTTATTCTACGCCTTCACGCTAAACCTCTCTCGACCTAATCCAAACTGGAGCAATCTCGACCTGTGGTATGACTTTGGATATTGCACATGCACTTCTGAGTGGGAGGAGAACTTGCTTTGCAATGATTATGTTCGATTGCTCGGGGGTAGCCACAAAGCTCGGCGGGACCGTCATATCAGCTTGGGCATACCTGATATACAGACCAGCAGAATGCCCATCACTGAACCCTGCACGTTCTCCGACTTTTGGCGCGCATGGGAAAGCCGGAGTCTTCCACAGCTGTTCGCCAAACAAAACGTCGCTCCCTTTTCTCAGACCTGGACGTCTACTAGAATCACCGACAACCTACGGCGGTTTCTGGCATGGCCAGCTGACCAACCTCGGCCTTCTGTCTGGAGACTGATGCATTTCCTCGCCCTCGATGATAATGTGAATCTGAGAGAGTTTCCCGAGGTCCAAGCCGCGGCGAGGGAGTATGGTTTTACCGCCAAGTTGAATGCTCGGACAAAGCTGGAGCTTTCAAGTTTCTACCGGAAGTTGACAGGCGGCGGTCATGAGTTGGAAGTTCATGCGGCGAAACAACAAGGAGGCTTACTGAAGTATGCAGAGGGGAGAGGGTTAGGCCAGATGGATGAAGGCGTAAGAAAGGTTATAGGCAATCTGTCGTAAATGCTATCTGGTCGCCACAGCATGCACGTGGTTACAGGTGCGGCCACCGTTTTGTTTGAGTTGAATATCTCCTGTACTCAAGCTTTGGTTGGCGGGTTCAAAAAGACTCTTGAGATGTTGGTTCTTTTTGTGACTAAAAGACGGAAGAAAGAGGTGCTATCACCCGAACATAAGATACCCGGTGAAACGCGCTGGCGTAGCTGGTCGAATATAAGGTGCGGAACTCAGCCTGGACTAGGCAGCTGTAAGCCAAGCGCAGTTGGGATATGATTCGCAATGTTCATTGGTCATTATTGTTCTCGGGCTTCCACAATATTGACGCCACATCTGCAGGGCAGCACAAAAGTGCTGAATTCGATGCCCGAATTCTGGGAAAGGATATTGGGCTTCACGTGAATGCATGGAATTGCGCCTCGATACCCTTTCCCCTTCTTCATTCAACCCGTTGTCTTCTTAAGAGCGTTAGTTTTGGGACCCTGCACTTTTTCTTATCTCACCCTATAGGTCCACTTCCACTATATATATCCCTAACCCTTACCAATTTTTCTTTAAATCGGTGAATTAGATTATATTGTAATATACCCCTTTTTACATTAAACCTACCTTTAAAACCACTACCTTTAACGGTTACCCTGCTATACTATACCACTACCCTTATTAAACTACTAGAAAATCTATCGCGATATTACTGTTAAATAGTTTTATAAAGCCTTATTTAGATACTATTAATTTTATTTGCTAATAATTAATAGAAAACTATAAATAAGGATAATTAAATACTAAGTTATAAGTACTTAAGTCGTAAGTACTTAAGCCGTAAATATTAAAGTTTAATAACGTTAATTAATTATTTATAAGCCTCCTGCTAACCGTTTAATAATATAGTAATAATTTTATTATTAACGACAGTAAGGTAGTTTAACGGTAGTAAAGTATAATACTACACTATAGTAATAATATTAGTTAGACATAAAAGTAAAGAATTACCATACAAATTATAAGGTTTCAGTCCATATTACATTTCGATAGACCCACAGGGTAAGATAAGAAAAAGTGCAGGGTCCCAAAACTAACGCTCCTTCTTAATCCTTCTTTTCATTTCACCCACATCTCATGTCTCATTGATCTCAGGTTCGTCTCTCCCGCAGGTCAACACGGCCGCTGCATTGTTTATTTTTGTCAATCACGGTAGCCCTTTTCACACCCACAACCCAAAGAATGTCCTCGCAGGACCTTGTCGGTTGGGTGCCTCCTGAATCCCGACGAAGCACGTGGGATATTATAACTGTTTGTCGATCTTTGTCCTCTGCTCCTGGCGATGTGTTCACCTCAACCTGCCCACCGCCAACGAAGCCAAAGAAATATACTGGCATCGCTCCCATCTAGAGGCATGGGGCTTCAAAGTTCCATACTATTGGCCAAGAAGATTCCTCCGGTCAACATGGTGGCGAAAGCTGGGATGGATGCTCGCCATTTGCCTCGCACCCGAGATTGGTGTTGGCGTGGCTCTTATGCAATGGCAACAGGCCCAGAGAGCCTTACGCAAGAGTCAAGAGACGGATAATAATCTCAATGATATCGCCTTTTCGAGAGCACATGCGTTTCTCGCCGAGATGGGGGGCATTATCATACGCTCTTACACCCTGTCTCACCCTGCTGAGGCTCCGGAAAGCGAAGCAGGGGGTCAAACAGAGAGGTGCCATCTAGAACCGAAGCGAGGTGCCTCAACGGCCGGGAAGTTAATCGCGTCGGATCACGTTGCCTCCCTTGGTAAGTTCCAATCAAATGTTTTAACCGGTTCATGTGCTAAGTTTCAACTTACAAGAGGACTTGAGGCATCCGAGCATCAATCTGGACCTGGCCGAACTTGATGCCGAGATGCAAGATAGAAGTGACTCTGATGTGGTCACCAAGACACTGGCCGTGGTGCAGTCAGGTCGACTCGTGATTGAAAGCATCGCACGCGTCAGCACTGGCCTTGCCATCTCCGAACTCGAACTGGCAACGTTGGGCTTTATATTCTGTGCTGTCGTCATGTACGCCTTCTGGTGGGAAAAGCCCTATAATATTCAACTTGCGGTTGTTGTAACTCGAGAGGTGGTTGATGACCATCAGCGTCAACCTCTGTCTCAAGTCGATGTCGATGAGAGGGTTGATGACCTTGACAGCGATATCATGGTGGATCTTCTCTTTGAACCGAGCCTACTCATGACCAAAAATGGGAGGGGTTGGGCATCAGTTGTTTTATAAGCAATACTTTTCGGACCCCCCATTTCTACTTTTCGGACCCCCCTCGCACAATACTTCTCTTTATTTACTACCTTTGAAAATATATAAAAAAAAAAAGAAAAAATATATTTATATATTCCTCGAAGTTTACTTTATATTATATATAGTTAACTTCTTTTTTTAAAAATATTAAACCTTAATAATTTAAATATCTTTCTTATATTTATACCATACATTCTTTAGTATCTCTAACTATTATTAACTTTAGAGATTCTTATTTTCTTTAACATTAAAAGTATATACATAAAAGTAAAATACTTATTCTTATTAGTTTCAAAAACAACGGTTATATTTTATATTTCAAAAGGTCCTTAATATAGAAAAGTATTATGCGAGGGGGGTCCGAAAAGTAGAAATGGGGGGTCCGAAAAGTATTGCTGTGTTTTATATCTCACCGGAGGGGCGTTTGCGGGCATTCATATGTCTGCATGGAACTGGCTATTTCCATCCTCGTTGATACAAACACTTTGGAGGGTATTTTCCCTCACCGCCTTGCTCGCCACCTTTTCGCCACTGCTTATGTCTTTGTTTTTGTTTGCCCGTTGGCAAATGGCCAAGACCAGGCTACCCAAAAGGCTAGAAGAATCCGCGTACCTCGCTTTTCTAACGTTTATGTTTGGGCTTTACATTCTCTCTCGTTTGGGAATCTTGGTTCTGACATTTTACTGCTTCACCGCGATGCCACAAAGTGTATACACGAGACTGGATTGGACTGGATTTATCCCTCACTTTGGATGATGGCCAGGTAGGTACCTAGGCTTGAGGGGAGGGGGGGGGGGGTACTGTTGAGGACGCACAACTTTGGTAGCTGGCAGGTAATTATTGCCAATCACTGTCACCTTTGGCGGGAATTATCTCAGTAAGGTATGTAGGTACTTGCCCTACAAAAGCCATCCGCTCTCTGTCTCTGTCTTTAGTACACTTCATCATCATGGATACCGAATATATGGCGCAGGTTGCCTTCCTCTCACCCCGACATCATGTGTGTCCAGCGGCCTTGCGTACACCTCCATCTGAGGGTTTCCGTATCGATCATATAGATAGTCACCTAATGATACTTCGCCTGCGGTCGCCCTTGGCGGCTGCCGCCCAAAAACCAACCCCCCTTGTGCGGTCCATTGCCCTGACGAGGGTGTTGCCTCTGACGAGAACCCAGAGCTAGGCCCCAGTTGCCCAGCCAAAGGTCTGGGCGACGTAGGCGACCCCTGGTAAAAATCGGCAACCCTCGCATTCTTTATTTCCTGCCTCATCTGGTTCCTTTCTTCGAACAATGTCAATCTCCTCAGCTCCTCTTCAAGTCGTTTGACTCTTTGGGACTCGGCCTCCTTTTCTTTGGCTTGCCTCTTCATCTCTTTGGCCTTGAACCTTTTTAGTTCGTCTCGGAGGACCCGGTTCTCATGCTCCTTTCCCCTCAACTCTGCTTCTATCGAAGGATCGCGTGGACGAGGTTCTCGAGCCTGAGATGAGCTGCGCCTTCGACTATTGCTCCGGGACCATCGGATGCGTGATGTCGGCCCGGGAGAATGGCTGCGACGGGGACGGGATGTTGGGATGGGAACGGGTTCTGGATAAGGCATCCGGCGAGGGTTGGGTGGGTTTGGGACATGAGGAGCAAACCTTCTTGGTTCGTTGAACGGTGTGTTAGGCGGAGGGGGATAGGGTGGAGGTGAAACCCAGCCTGCCCACATGGAAGCAACTGGGTATGGCTGTGGTTGTGAATAAGGCGTCGTTGGTCGCCCGTGAACCGCTGGTGGTGGAGGAGGTGGTGGAGGAGGTGGTGGAGGTCCCGGCCAGTATCCTGGGTGAGGTCTTGGTGGGAATCCGTGCATATAATTTGCACCAGACAAGGGTGTCCCTGTCGGTGGGAAGTGATAAGTGGGAGAAGGAGGGACGGTGGAAGCTGTGTATTCTGTGCTGGATGAATGTAATGGGCTATTTGGGAGACCGGGGCCGTATGGCGCTCGTGTTCTCTCAAAAATGGAACCCGTCGCGCCCTGGTGATTATCAACCTCGTGATCACTAAAGTAAAGAGATTCGTCTTCACTGCCGTCTGTGAAAGAAGCCGGGCGAGGCTGAGGTGCGGGAGGTCGGATAGATAAGCCGGGACGGAGGGGCCGCATCTCCTCTCAGTTGGGTGCCCAGCACCAACAACAAACCCGGTCAGTGTGGCACAGTCGAATATTCGGTAGGTACGGTACCTACTGTGGACAATGATCCACACCAGGATGGAAATCGGGAAGGAAATGATGGGGATGGGGCAGGATGCCTGACAAGAGGTAACGTGCGAGCTTGCCGGGGTATCTAAAAGATTGGGTGTCCGGTATAACGGAAGTGGTTGACAGGTCGGTTGGCTTGGAAGGCTTTCGCAATGTGCGCGAACCACCTCACCACTTTGGGCTGCTTGGGCAGAGCACCACACAAGAGGGTGGGCGCCTTATGGCCTGGTGCCGGCCTTCATGCCCCGCTTACCTATCTAAGCCCGCTTCATCCACCAGAAGACCAAAGCCACACCGATTTCTGCTGTCAACCTGTTGCGTCGAAAATGGGGGGACCGTATCCCGTCGAACAAAAGGAGGGGGTGGCGCCATTTATGTCCCCAATCAGGCCGGTTTACCACTCACATTTGAGCCTCAAGTGCGGGGAATTTGCATGGAGAGTACAGTACGCCTCGAGAGTCGAGCGGGAGCAACTTCAGCTGCATGTGCGGCATGTCAGTCTTCGTGAACGCTGGGGAGAGCCAAGGAAGGAAGATGATTGGTGGCCCGTGGCCCAGAGAATGTTGGTCAAGCTAACATTCAAACTCCAATACCTACAAAAGAAAGATTTTGTAGTCGGAGAATTGCTATCAAGATCTCCACTTCATGGCTTTGCTACAACCTACCTAGGTACCTAGGTATCTACCTTACCTGTGGTCTTTCTTTGACCTAATGTGAACCTTCCCCTTCGTGTTCCAATATCACAAATGCAGACTGACCTCACGTGGGAGTCCATCCAAGCAACAGACTGCATCTCGGTTTGGAAGCGGCTGAGCTGTGTCCCTTATCTTGCTGGCACTGCGGTGAAGCATAGGACAGCATGTTGCATATCGCATCTCGAGGCTCTTCAGAAATGAATGCCGAAAACGGATGGAGAGGGGCGGATAAACCGGCTTAGACCCCAATGTCGCGCAATCTGCTGCGGGCCCTTCCAATCATGGTGAGCTGCATGCACCTCGCCCCTCACACTTACACAACACCATCCCCCCACAGTTAAGAGGCGGCCAGAGTTCATGTTCACCGCCTACTCTCAAATACTGTATCTTGTGCGCCTACAACGAAGCCTTGAGTGATGGTGAGCTTGGCACTCGTAGCCTGCTGTAACCAACAATGTCTATATGCTGCTCTACTGAATGATGACTCTAACAGGATTGCCAATGATACACCTTCCTGGCATGGAACCAGCACCAACTCGCTCATATACCTCTTCTCCGCCATTTGTTCCTCCAGTTCTTCCAGCTGCGCGAATTAGAATGACATAACACACCCCCTCTTCAAGACTCAGGCCTCGCGTCGAACCCAAAACCACACACTTTGTCTCCGTCCGCTCAGAGCCACCCCAGCTATCCATCTCAATCCTTCTTTCCTCCTCTCCGGCCCTTGAAATGTCGTAATCCACAGCCTCAGCGAGCAAAGAACCTTGATGATGCGGCCCCCTTCCATTGCTGATCAGAGACAGGCTCTGCGACTCGTCAAACCAGGGACTCGTCAAATCATACCACTGAATCTCCCCAAAAGGCGGGCTGATGTACTCTATCCCTCCTTCGTAGCCCATCCACGACCAAGACGGCACAAAGCTGATGGCTTGTTCGGATCCGAACTTGATCCTGACCATCTTCTCCGTGTCTCTGCTCCGAACCCAGAGCAAGCTCCTCCTTAACAGTCCTTTCTTGTTGGGTCCCTCATCAAACACACCGAAACCCCCTTTCGCCCCGAGCGCGGACAGGATGCGGTCTTGCAGACCATCAATGGCGAGGGGGCGGTCGAAGCTGTTGGTTAGCGACAGGTGTGAGTAGAAAACATACAGGTCTTGATAACGTTGTATCTTCTCGCCCTAGGCACTTTAGAGATCAGGTTGGGAAAGTTTGGATCGCCGAGAAAAGCCGCAAGGTTGCTGTCAAGAGCGCCTTGTTAGCAAACAGGGGGAAATGTGGGTCCGAAATAAGGGGTTCAGGGGGCTGCTTTGAAGCCAAAACAAACAAACAAACCCCAGACTTACTTTTTCATCCTCATCATACTCTGACACATGACACCCTGACCACACTCGAAATACGTCTGATTCTCAGTGAAGAAGATTGTTCTTCTCGCCAGCGCATGCTCCTGGAGCACCCATCCGCGCTGATTGAGCGGTCCCTTGAGGACATCACCGTTGAAATTGTCGATGGATTCACATATAGAAAAGACGCCCTGCTTGCCGTCGTCATCGCCCGGTTTGCTCAACACGACGTGGTCTCTTTCTCGTGCTCTTGGCTTGAGAAAGCCGGTTGAGTGCCCGCCCTTCTCGCGGCTGACTGCCAGGACGCAATATGCCCCGCTGTACACCTGTTCCATCTTCTTTGCTTCGGCCGCAAAGTCGCCCCCGGGACCTTGGACGATGCAGAGGGAGTCGATCCAGAGGTATCGAATTCCCAAGGCGCGAGTGACAAGGAACGCGTCGCGGAATGTGTCGGCTAGACCGGATCCCAACGGGATGCTCGAGAGATGGGTTGACAGGTTCTCGACCGTGGTGCAGAAGTGGGGAGGAGGGCCCCACTGGTGAGATAGAGCAACCCACTTGGGTGTTTGGGTGGTTGATGACAGGGTGCTGGTTTCGATGAGCCTGGCCATAGGGGAATCGACAGAGCCAACGTCAACGAGGCGTGTGGGGAGAGTTTGGGTAAGAGAGGATGAGTTAGTGCCTGGCTTGCAGTCTGGATGGTGTTTATCGCATGTTGCGAGCCAGTGATTGATGTGGGAGAAGTGAAGAGCGCTTCCGGGGGCGGGAAGGGCGCTGGTGTATCCGATTTGAACCTCCTGGCTGGCGCGGGTGTCGAGATTAGGGCTCCGGAAAATGCTGAAGGATAGGTCGCTGGAAGAGTTGATCTTGAGGCGGCTTCCCTCACGTTGAAGAAGCAATGTATCGGGAATTTGGCTGCTCTTGACTCTGCGACGAGAGAAGGCCCTCCAAAGCAAGGCGCACAGACTACAAGAGTGATCGAGGGAAGCCCTCTCAACCCGGGCGAGACTGTAGATTATGGAGAATCCGGGATTCCACAGTAGGTGTCGGAGTTCTTGGCATCTTGGGCACAAGTTGATCGTTGGTTTGGTAGGAGGAAGTGAATTCAGTGGTCCCGAGTTCTCTACCTTGTTAAAGAGTTTAGCGGCAAAGGGGTTATCAATACAGATGTCCCATTCTGTACCCAGTAGGTTGCTTCCATAATCGACTCTTTCAGTTCGTGGAATGGGGAGTAAACTCGTCGCTGTTCCTGAATGACCCGACACTAACTCTCTAATGGGGAGATTAACCGGTTGTATGGTGTTAACCTCATAGCCGTTACTGGTCTCAGTTGCGGATTCCGTGGGCTCCTGAACCTCCGTAGCCCAGTATGTGTCGTTATTCTGCTCTTGAATTTCCAATATGCGACTGGAGACCTCGTGAGACAGCGCTCGGTATTGTAGCGGTCTCTCATATTCGGTCTTGGAGGCTATTGTATCGTCTCCTTCAGCTAGTGATCCTGGCTCCAGAGACATCTCTGGCCTGTGGACAAAGATCTCAGGGCCACTCGTTTCAAGTAAACGCGATACCGCGAGGCCTGAAACTGGGGAGCTCATTTCAACTGTTAGAGACGCGTCCGAGATTGTCGAGCTGTTTGTTGGCCTTCTGGACGTAAATGCCGGCGAGGCTTTATCGGCGAGGTGAATCCTGACGACTAGGAGGCGCTTTTGAACAAGTTGAAGTAGGTCTCCCAGTGCTGTCTGACCAGGTTGACACCTGGCGTCCTGCCACATCTGATCCATCCATTTGACTACAACCTCGTGAACCTTTGCGACCTTCTTAGAGTTGTGGGTTGTGGATTGGTAGAACAGCGTCACTTCAGAATGACCCCTGAGCTCCCTGACAAAGGTCTTCCGCCCTTGTTCACCATACAACAGCCAGATAATGAACTCCATTATAATGCATCCCAGTGACCAAACATCATACACCCTGGATTTCACCCTCCCCGTCTGTGTCGCGCCAAGCCCAAGCCAGGAATTTACCGCAGGCAAGGAAATTCCCTCTCCAGTGTCTTCCTCGGGAGGTTCGTACATTCTTGTTCCCTGTTGACCTGTTGTCCTGCTGTTCCTGAGCTCGGTCTTCTCATTGTACCCTTTGGCAAGTCCCCAGTCCGCAATCTTTAGTGTCCCAATCTCGTCATCACCTTTGAACCATAAAATATTCTCTGGCTTGAGGTCTCCATGTCGAAACCTTGGGCCACTTTTGGGGTTATGTGCCTTGTCCAGCCCATCGGCAATACCCCAGATCTCCCTCACTGCCGCCTTGAGGAGGTTTGGTGTCAACGGTTGGCTTAACGCTTTCTCCCACAAAGTTCGCAGATTTCCCCCATCAGCCCACTCAAACATCAGATAATGGTCTTCGTTGCCTGGCTCGCCTCGGCGAAACGCTGTGAGGAACCGAACAATGTGATCGTGATTGAGAGCGTTCATCTTCTGGAGAACACTGGCCTCTTTACCCCAGTCGTGAACAACGCTTTGCTGGTGCTGTATGCTTGGTTGAAGATGCTTAACTGCAACATAGTCCCATGTCTGTGTGGGATTGGTCCGGTCCAAGAGGTGGTCTTGTGGTAAGGTTTAGACCCACCTTTATTCAGACCCACACCTGTTAGTTACTCCTAGGGCTTGATATGGCATGTATAAATCTTTGTACCGGAGTTCACGAAGGTCTATAAGGATTTATAAATGCTTCCAATTTCCCGATCGTAAGACTATTTCTACTCCCAAGTTTTTTATCCCGTTTTAGAAGTCTAAAAGACCGCCTTTAGGTCTAGTATAATAGAGCCTCTATATAATATTAAGGTTACTATAGCTACGTTAATAGCTACGTTAATAATTACGGTTTTTTCTAATCTTATTTTAATTTAGTTTAATTTAAACTAATTTAATTTAAACTAATTCGGTCCTATTTAATTAAAGGAAGGGATACTTTTATTTATTATTATTTACTATATTTATTATTATAATAATTATAATTAATAATTATATTTAATAATTATAATTAATAGATTTTAATTTAATCTAATTTAATTTAAACTAATTTAATTTAAACTAATTTAATCCTATTTAATTAAAGGAAGGGATACTTTTTTATTTATTATTATTTATTATATTTACTACTTTAATAACTATAGTTAATAGCTATAATTAATAGTTATAATTAATAACTATAATTAATAAATTCTAGTTTAATTTAATTTAATTTAAACTAATTTAATCTAGACTAATACAATCTTATTTAATTAAAAAGAGGGACACTTTTATTTAACTATTAATAATCTATAAATAAAGCGCTTATTAACCTACCCCTTTATATTTAAATGTAATAATATACTATATTTAAATTATTTACTGTATTCTAGTATTAACTTTAATAAATAAAGTACTAGAACTATTAGAAATTTAATTTATAGGAAATTATAAACTTAAATAACGTGCTAAACCTTTTACGGGAAATTATAAATTTAAACGACGTATTAAACCTTTTATAGGAAATTATAAACTTAAATAATATATTAAACTTTTTACGGGAAATTATAAATCTAAACGACGTGCCAGACTTTTTATAGGAAATTATAAACCTAAATAACGTATTAAAATTATTAAGAATCCCCGAATAAAGTGCCTACTAATTTACCTTTTTACGTTTAAACGTAATAATATACTATATTTAAATTATTTACTATTTCTTAATATTAACTTTAAGCCTATATATTATAAATTATTTACTACTCCTTCCTAAACTTTAACGTAATTTTATATATATCCCTCCTTTAATTATAAAAAAACTAATTTAAATCTTATTAATTCCCTTATTATAATATTATTTAATTAAATTAAATAAACCTTAAAGAAATATTAAACTTTATAATATTTATTTCTTATTAATATTTT